>JAODAL010003361.1:0-175371 GCA_025379985.1 Phyllomedusa bahiana
GGTGGAGGGGGAATTGTATGTGGGTGGAGGGAAAAATGTAATTGGGTGGGAGGGATTTTTGTATGTGGTGGAGGGGGATATTTTTGGGGGGGGGGGGGGGATATTGTAGTGGGTGGAGGAGGATATTGTATGTGGGTGGTGGGGGTTATTTTAGGTGGGGGGGGGGGGATATTGTTTTGGGGGAGGGGATTTGTTGTGGGTGGAGGAGGATTTTGTATTGAGTGGAGGGGGATATTGTATGGGGGTTTTTTTTTGTGGGGGGAGGGGGATATTGTATGTGGGTGGAGGGATATATTGTATGTGGGTGGAGGGGGATATTGTATGTGGGTGGAGGGGGATATTGTATGTGGGTGGAGGGGGATATTGTATGGGGGTGGAGGGGGATATTGTATGTGGGTGGAGGGGGATATTGTATGTGGGTGGAGGGGGTATTGGATGTGGGTGGGGGGGGATATTGTAGTGGGTGGAAGGGGATATTGTATGTGGGTGGGGGGGATATTGTATGTGGGTGGAGGGGGATATTGTATGTGGGTGGAGGGGGATATTGTATGTGGGTGGAGGGGATATTGTATGTGGGTGGGGGGGGATATTGTAGGGGGGTGGAGGGGGATATTGTATGTGGGTGGAGGGGGATATGGATGAAACTACTTAGCCCTGTGTCTATGATGTGTTAGACTGACAAATGTGTGACTACATTGTACTACACAATACAGTTCTGTTTTGCACACTGTATTATGTGGTAAAATGGGCACGTTTATGTCCGAGAGGCCGGTAATATTTTCATGTACAGTAGGGTGGGCCCCCAAGAATCAATTCCCCTGTGGGCCCCAGACCCCCCAGTCCGACACTGCCCATAGCCATTAATATGCCCCCCAGCCAGTAATATGTGCCTCATAGCCAATAATATCCCCCCATAGCCAGTAATATGCCCCCCAGAGCCAGTAATATGCTCCCAATAGCCAGTAATATGCCCCCCATAGCCAGTAATATGCTCCCCATAGCCAGTAATATGCCCCCCAGCCATTGATATGCCCTCTAGCCAGTAATATGCCCCCCAGCCAGTGATATGCCCACCTTAGCCAGTGATATGCCCCCCAGCCAGTGATAAGCCCAGCATAGCCAGTGATATGCCCCCCAGCCAGTGATATGCCCCCCAGCCATTAATATGCCCCCCAGCCAGTGATATGCCCCCCAGCCATTAATATGCCTCCAGCCAGTGATATGCCCCATAGCCAGTATTTTGCCCCCAGCCAGTGATATGCCCCATGCCAGTAATATGCCCCCCAGACAGTGATATGCCCCCCATAGCCAGTAATATGCCTCCCAGCCATTGATATGCCCCCAGCCATTAATATGCCCCCCAGCCATTAATATGCCCCCAGCCAGTGATATGCCCCCCATAGCTAATAAAAAATTAAATAAAAAAAACTACTTACCTAATGAGGCACGGTCCGCGCGTCCAGGTCCTGCAGCTTGAGAACGGTGTAAGCAGCGTGATGTCATCACGCTGCTTACACCGTCTCGCGGGGCCCGTGACCTCCTCAGCTGGCAGAGATGCCGGCTTAGGAGACCCAGCGTTGCAGGGGGCAGGAAGCAAGCGATGCTGACGTGTATGTACAGCGTTTACCAAGCGCTGTACATACAGTGGGGAAGACAGGACGGGACCGATCCGGCCTGCCTCCTCCTCGACTCTGATTGCACGGCTGCTGTGAAACGGCCGCGCAATCAGAGAGATCGGCAGGCGCCGCCCGCACTAAGGAGCGCTCCAGGCCCAAGGCAGCAGCCTGGAGCCCGCAGCGACTCGGGGCACAGGCAGATTCATTCGGGGCTCGTGCCCCGAATGAATCTGCCTAGCGACGCCCCTGCCAATATCAGAGGGAATTGGCAGAGAAGGGCTTTTATTATAGGTTATACCTGAGCTGGTGTCTGACCTCTATGTGGTCTCTATATGGCGGTGTTGTAGATTATACCTGAGCTGGTGTCTGACCTCTATGTGCTCTCTATATAGTGGTGTTGTAGATTATACCTGAGCTGATGTCTGACCTCTATGTGGTCTCTAAATGGCGGTGTTATAGGTTATACCTGAGCTGGTGTCTGACCTCTATGTGGTCTCTATATGGCGGTGTTGTAGGTTATACGTGAGCTGGTGTCTGACCACTATGTGGTCTCTATAGGGCGGTGTTGTAGGTTATGCCTGAGCTGGTATCTGACCTCTATGTGGTCTCTATATGGTGGTGTTGTAGATTATACCTGAGCTGATGTCTGACCTCTATGTGGTCTCTAAATGGCGGTGTTATAGGTTATACCTGAGCTGGTGTCTGACCTCTATGTGGTCTCTATATGGCGGTGTTGTAGGTTATACCTGAGCTGTTGTCTGACCTCTATGTGGTCTCTATATGGTGGTGTTGTAGGTTATACCTGAGCTAATGTCAGACCTTATGTGGTCTCTATATGGTGGTGTTGTAGGTTATACCTGAGCTGGTGTCTTTCCTCTATGTGGTCTCTATATGGCGGTGTTGTAGGTTATACCTGAGCTGGTGGCTGAGCACTATGTGGTCTTTATATGGCGGTGTTTTAGGTTATACCTGAGCTGGTATCTGACCTCTATGTGTTCTCTATATGGCGGTGTTGTAGGTTATACCTGAGCTGGTGTCTAACCTCTATGGGGTCTCTATATGACGGTGTTGTAGGTTATACCTGAGCTGGTGTCTGACCACTATGTGGTCTCTATATGGCGGTGTTGAAGGTTATACCTGAGCTGGTGTCTGACCTCTATGTGGTCTCTATATGGCGGTGTTGTAGATTATACCTGAGCTGGTGTCTGACCTCTATGTGCTCTCTATATGGTGGTGTTGTAGGTTATACCTGAGCTGATGTCTGACCTCTATGTGGTCTCTAAATGGCAGTGTTATAGGTTATACCTGAGCTGGTGTCTGACCTCTATGTGGTCTCTATATGGCGGTGTTGTAGGTTATACGTGAGCTGGTGTCTGACCACTATGTGGTCTCTATAGGGCGGTGTTGTAGGTTATACCTGAGCTGGTGTCTGACCTCTATGTGGTCTCTATATGGTGGTGTTGTAGATTATACCTGAGCTGATGTCTGACCTCTATGTGGTCTCTAAATGGCGGTGTTGTATGTTATACCTGAGCTGGTGTCTGACCTCTATGTGGTCTCTATATGGCGGTGTTGTAGGTTATACCTGAGCTGATGTCTGACCTCTATGTGGTCTCTATATGGAGGTGTTGTAGGTTATACCTGAGCTGTTGTCTGACCTCTATGTGGTCTCTATATGCTGATGTTGTAGGTTATACCTGAGCTGGTGTCTGACCTCTATGTGGTCTCTAGTGGGCGGTGTTGTAGGTTATACCTGAGCTGGTGTCTGACCACTATGTGGTCTTTATATGGCGGTGTTCTAGGTTATACCTGAGCTAGTGTTAGACCTCGATGGGGTCTCTATATGGCGGTGTTCTAGGTTATACCTGAGCTGATGTCTGACCTCTATGTGGTCTCTATATGGTGGTGTTGTAAGTTATACCTGAGCTGGTGTCTAACCTTTATGGGGTCTCTATATGGTGGTGTTGTAGGTTATACCTGAGCTGGTGTCAGACCTCTATGTGGTCAGACCTCTATATGGCGGTGTTGTAGGTTATAACTGAACTGGTGTCTGACCTCTATGTGAAGAGTAAAGAAATCAGGCGATACCTTTTTCAGGATAACTGAGTATATTTGATGGTGAGCTTTCGAGAGAACTAGCTCCCTTCTTCAGACAGGTTGTTATACAACAAATTGAAAATTCACAGACTTTTTATACACAAAGACATGGACCTTCAAAGGGTCCTAGAATTCTTAAAAATAACAAAATGCAATATAAGCAGAGAAGTCATTTACGGCAGGTCAAGACATCAACTATCTGGAAACTTGTGAGGCGTGACGGAGGGGTCAGTAATTCTGTTTCTTATCTCGTAGCCATCAGATGTAATTTGTGGCCATCACAGTTCACACATAGTTTGACATAAAGCTGGCATGAATATTTAGCCCATTTGCAGAGTCTGAAATTTTTGCATTAATTTAAATTCCCACTCCTTTCTCTCTCTCTGCGTCTTAAAGTGTCCCATTAAAACCATAATTTTCAGATCTTCAATAAAATGGTCTTCTCTGGAGAAGTGTTGTGCCACTGGAAGATCAGTTCTGTTGTTATTAATAGTGAATCTGTGTGAGTTCATGCGCTGGTTGAGTCTCTATCCTGTTTCCCCCACATAAAGGCCTGTGGTGGGACATTGCACACACATAATCAGATATACCACATTGCTCGCCCTGCAGGACAATGTCCCCCTACTATTGTGCAGCTGCTGGGACTGTGGGACAGGTACACTGTCAGCACTGTGGATGTGTCTGCAGGTCTTGCACCTGTTCTGCAGGCAGGGTGAGGTGCCATTTTCTGTTGGGGCCTTCAGAGCACTCCGGACAATAATACGCCACAGGTTTGGGGGTTGCCGAAAAGAAAGGAGATGGGGAACTGGGAATAGGTCTTTGAGTCTGTTGTCCCTATGTAGCACAGGTTGAAGTTCCTTGGCAATCTTTTGTAGGATCTCCAGCTGTGGGTTGTAGGTGACAACTAGGGGCACTCGTTCTTCATTCTGGGTCTCTTTGTATGTAAGTAGACTGTCTCTGTTGATGGCGGCCGCTTTGCTGATTTGATTGTCCGTCACTTTTGGCCTGTATCCCAATTGGAGAAACTTTGTCCTCAGATCCAGGAGGTGTTTGTCCAGGTCTGTCTTGTCGGAGCAAATACGATTGTACCATATAGCCTGGCTGTATATAATGGATTGTTTTGTGTGCTTGGGGTGGAAGCTGTCATTCCTGAGGTAGGCCGTTCTGTCTGTGGGTTTGTGGTACACTGATGTGAGTAGCCGGTGCTCTTTGATGTGTATTGTAGTATCCAGAAAGTGAATTTTGCTCTTTGAATAGGTAAGTTTAAGGTTGATGGTGGGGTGGAAGTTAATGAAGTCATTTTGGAATTGAATTAGGGCCTCCTCGCCCGCAGTCCAGATGACAATGATATCATCGATGTAACGGAGGTACATCATGGGTTTGGTGGTGCATGTGGATAGATACGCTCCTTCCAGTTCAGCCATAAAGAGGTTTGCATACTGGGACGCACATCTGGACCCCATTGAAGTTCCCATTCGCTGTAGATATAGGTCCTCTCCAAATTTAAAATAGTTGTGGCTGAGATTCACTATTAATAACAACAGAACTGATCTTCCAGTGGCACAACACTTTAAGACGCAGAGAGAGAGAAAGGAGTGGGAATTTAAATTAATGCAAAAATTTCAGACTCTGCAAATGGGCTAAATATTCATGCCAGCTTTATGTCAAACTATGTGTGAACTGTGATGGACACAAATTACATCTGATGGCTACGAGATAAGACTCAGAATTACTGACTCCTCCGTCACGCCTCACAAGTTTCCAGATTGTTGATGTCTTGACCTGCCGTAAATGACTTCTCTGCTTATATTGCATTTTGTTATTTTTAAGAATTCTAGGACCCTTTGAAGGTCCATGTCTTTTTTGTATAAAAAGTCTGTGAATTTTCAATTTCTTGTATAACAACCTGTCTGAAGAAGGGAGCTAGTTCTCTCGAAAGCTCACCATCAAATGGTGGTGTTGTAGGTTATACCTGAGCTGGTGTCAGACCTCTATGTGGTCTTTATATGGTGGTGTTGTAGGTTATACCTGAGCTGGTGTCTGACCTCTATGTGGTCTCTATATGGCGGTGTTGTAGGTTATACCTGAGCTGGTGTCTGACCACTATGTGGTCTCTATATGGCGGTGTTGTAGGTTATACCGGTGCTGGTGTCGGACCTCTATGTGGTCTCTATAGGGCGGTGCTGTAGGTTATACCTGAGCTGGTGTCTGACCTCTATGGGGTCTCTATATGGCGGTGTTGTAGGTTATACCTGAGCTAGTGTCTGACCTCTATGGGGTCTCTATATGGCGGTGTTCTAGGTTATACCTGAGCTGGTGTCTGACCTCTATGTGGTCTCCATATGGTGGTGTTGTAGGTTATACCTGAGCTGGTGTCAGACCTCTATGTGGTCTTTATATGTTGGTGTTCTAGGTTATACTTGAGCTGGTGTCTGACCTCTATGTGGTCTCTATATGGCGGTGTTGTAGGTTATACCTGAGCTGGTGTCTGACCACTATATGGTCTCTATATGGCGGTGTTGTAGGTTACACCTGTGCTGGTGTCTGACCTCTATGTGGTCTTTATATGGCGGTGTTATAGGTTATACCTGAGCTGGTGTCTGACCTCGATGGGGTCTCTATATGGCAGTGTTGTAGGTTATACCTGAGCTGGTGTCTGACCTCTATGTGGTCTCTATATGGTAGTTTTGTAGGTTACATTTGAGCTGATGTATGACCTCTATGTGGTCTCTACATGGTGGTGTTGTAGGTTATACCTGAGCTAGTGTCAGACCTCTATGTGGTCTCTATATGGTGGTGTTGTAGGTTATACCTGAGCTGGTGTCTGACCTCTATGTCGTCTCTATATGGTGGTGTTCTAGGTTATACCTGAGCTGATGTCTTTCCTCTATGTGGGCTCTATATGGCGGTGTTGTAGATTATACCTGAGCTGGTGTCTGACCTCTATGTGGTCTCCATATGGCAGTGTTGTAGGTTATACCTGAGCTGGTGCCTGAGCACTATGTGGTCTTTATATGGCGGTGTTGTAGGTTATAACTGAGCTGGTGTCTGACCTCTATGTGTTCTCTATATGGCGGTGTTGTAGGTTATACCTGAGCTGGTGTCTGACCTCTGTGTGTTCTCTATATGGGGGTGTTGTAGGTTATACCTGAGCTGGTGTCTGACGTCTATGGGGTCTCTATATGGTGGTGTTGTAGGTTATACCTGAGCTGGTGTCAGACCTCTATGTGGTCTCTATATGGTGGGGTTGTAGGTTATACCTGAACTGGTGTCTGACCTCTATGTGGTCTCCATATGGCAGTGTTGTAGGTTATACCTGAGATGATGCCTGAGCACTATGTGGTCTCTATATGGCGGTGTTGTAGGTTATACCTGAGCTGGTGTCTGACCTCTATGTGGTCTCTATATTGCGGTGTTGTAGGTTATACCTGAGCTGGTGTCTGACCTCTATGTGGTCTCTGTATGGCGGTGTTGTAGGTTATACCTGAGCTGGTGTCTGACCACTATGTTGTCTCTATATGGCGGTGTTGTAGGTTATACCGGTGCTGGTGTCGGACCTCTAGGTGGTCTCTCGAGGGCGGTGTTGTAGGTTATCCCTGAGCTGGTGTCTGACCTCTATGGGCTCTCTATATGGCGGTGTTGTAGGTTATACCTGAGCTGGTGTCTGACCTCTATGGGGTTTCTATATGGCGGTGGCGGTGTTCTAGGTTATACCTGAGCTGGTGTCTGACCTCTATGTGGTCTCTATATGGTGGTGTTTTAGGTTATACCTGAGCTGGTGTCTGACCTCTATGTGGTCTCTATATGGCGGTGTTGTAGGTTATACCTGAGCTGGTGTCTGACCTCTATGTGGTCTCTATATGGCGGTGTTGTAGGTTATACCTGAGCTGGTGTCTGACCACTATGTTGTCTCTATATGGCGGTGTTGTAGGTTATACCGGTGCTGGTGTCGGACCTCTATGTGGTCTCTATAGGGCGGTGTTGTAGGTTATACCTGAGCTGGTGTCTGACCTCTATGTGGTCTCTATATGGTGGTGTTGTAGGTTATACCTGAGCTGGTGTCAGACCTCTATGTGGTCTCTATATGGTGGTGTTGTAGGTTATACCTGAGCTGGTGTCTGACCTCTATGTGGTCTCTATATGGCGGTGTTGTAGGTTATATCTGAGCTGGTGTCTGACCACTATGTGGTCTCTATATGGCGGTGTTGTAGGTTATACCGGTGCTGGTGTCGGACCTCTATGTGGTCTCTATAGGGCGGTGCTGTAGGTTATACCTGAGCTGGTGTCAGACCTCTATGTGGTCTCTATATGGCGGTGTTGTAGGTTATACCTGAGCTAGTGTCTGACCTCTATGGGGCCTCTATATGGCGGTGTTCTAGGTTATACCTGAGCTGGTGTCTGACCTCTATGTGGTCTCTATATGGCGGTGTTGTAGGTTATACCTGAGCTGGTGTCAGACCTCTATGTGGTCTTTATATGTTGGTGTTCTAGGTTATACTTGAGCTGGTGTCTGACCTCTATGTGGTCTCTATATGGCGGTGTTGTAGGTTATACCTGAGCTGGTGTCTGAACACTATGTGGTCTCTATATGGCGGTGTTGTAGGTTATACCTGTGCTGGTGTCAGACCTCTATGTGGGCTGTATATGGTGGTGTTGTTGCTTATACCTGAGCTGGTGTCTGACCTCTATGTGGTCTCTATATGGTGGTGTTGTAGGTTATACCTGAGCTGGTGTCTGACCTCTATGTGGTCTCTATATGGTGGTGTTGTAGGTTATGCCTGAGCTGGTGTCTGACCTCTATGTGGTCTCTATATGGTGGTGTTGTAGGTTATACCTGAGCTGGTGTCTGACCTCTATGTGGTCTCTATATAGCGGTGTTGTAGGTTATACCTGAGCTGGTGTCAGACCTATATGTGGTCTCTATATGGCGGTGTTGTAGGTTATACCTGAGCTGGTGTCTGATCTCTATGTGGTCTCTATATAGCGGTGTTGTAGGTTATACCTGAGCTGGTGTCAGACCTCTATGTGGTCTCTATATGGTGGTGTTGTAGGTTATACCTGAGCTGGTGTCTGATCTCTATGTGGTCTCTATATGGTGGTGTTGTAGGTTATACCTGAGCTGGTGTCTGATCTCTATGTGGTCTCTATATGGTGGTGTTGTAGGTTATACCTGAGCTGGTGTCTGATCTCTATGTGGTCTCTATATGGTGGTGTTGTAGGTTATACCTGAGCTGGTGTCTGATCTCTATGTGGTCTCTATATGGCGGTGTTGTAGGTTATACCTGAGCTGGTGTCTGACCTCTATGTGGTCTCTATATGGTGGTGTTGTAGGTTATACCTGAGCTAGTGTCTGACCTCTATGTGGTCTCTATATGGTGGTGTTGTAGGTTATACCTGAGCTGGTTTCTGACCTCTATGAGGCTCTATATGATGATGTTGTAGGTTATGTTTGTTATCGATGAAGTACATATTTTTTTCTGTGAGTGGTTGTGTTGGTTGAAGGACCCGATGCACATCTCTGCCCAGGGGCATATACTGCTGTTAGGACGGCCCTGAGGGGCACACCCCTTTGTATGTTCCATTTGTATATCTCAGTGATGTCTCTTCTCAGTAGGAGAAGGTACAGTAACGTGTTTACATGGAGAATGGTGGCCGTGCTGACAGGACGCGTCTCTGGAACAGTTTCAGAATAGCAGCACACACAACAGATGACTATCACTCCATATCTGCAGAGCCGCCATCCTCTCCCTAGTAACGGCAGCGTTCAGGTTGTCTTAGAAACTAAACACGTCACACCTCAGCTCGCCTCCCTATTGGCTGCCGGCAGCGAGCTCTCCAGAAACGTCCAGAACGCGGAAGCGGAAGCGGCATGTGCAGCCGGCGAGCAGTGTGCGGCTACAGCAGCTTCTGGAATGTTCTTCCACAGCGTCTATATATGTGACGGCGCCGCCTCCTCCGCACACGCAGCTCCCGGCTCAGCAGCCTCCTCCTAGCGCGATCATCATCTTCATAGCCGCCTGCTCCTCACCGCACCCGCTGCTTCCTGACGATCGGGTTATCACGATGTCTGTGGTCGGCTTCGACCTTGGCTTCCAGAACTGTCACGTCGCCATCGCCCGAGCAGGTGGCATCGAGACTGTGGCCAATGAGTTCAGCGACAGATGCACACCGTGAGTAGAGAGGAGTCTGCTTCTCATGCTGGAGGGGATGGTATCGGCATTGTGTGTGTGTGCTGTAGTCTATGTATGTGGTGCAGCAGTCATGTGCTGTATACATATATACTGGTACCATGTAGTGTCAGGATAGATTGCAATACGGGCAGCATGACGGATCCCATACTTGTGCTGTTTGATGATCTGGGTAGTGTAATGATACAGACATCATGTTCTGTGTAGTGTAACAGAGCTGCACTGTAATATGCATCCTGTAGTGATGATCAGGGTTAGTCTGTAATAGCCATATACTGATCCAGGTGCCCTGCTCTGTGTAGTATTCCTGGATCAGACTGTAATAGCCATATAATGATGCAGGCATTGGTGCCTTACATGTATGGTTATGGCTGCTTTGCCTATCCATGGGGCAGATCAATGGCCTCCTTGCAGTTTTGCTGCAGCGCTGATTATCTGATCAGTATAGACCCTGGAGCACTGTCTGCTGGTGGTGGCAGTGCAATGAGGAATATGCTCCACTAGTGCGATCTGTTGGGTTCTACTATAATAGTGTAACCTCTATATTTTGGGAGCTGCTGGCCTCCTGCCCTGCAGGCTTGTTGTGCTGCAGTGACCCAGAGCCTCCCTTGCCTGGTGATCTAAGCACTGGCATCTCTTTGCAGTAGTGAGTTCGGAGGCGTGTGACGTCCTCATGTGCTGCTGTGAGTGGAAGGCTCTGGAATCTTCTGGCCGTCTCTTCCTCTTCACATCATCTGCCTCCTCCTTCAGGATGTGCTGACAGGTGTCCCGGGATTATTAGAGGGAGCACATCTCATCTGTGTGGGTAACAGGGTGTAATTCTAGGTAGAGGCCCAGTAAGTGTCCATGGAAGGGTATTACAGAGCCAAGTCACATTATTATGACCACTTTTGATGTCAGATGTAGCTCATGAAGGAAGTCATGTGTGGAGAGCTGGCTTGGTGGGTGTGTGATAGGTTGTCTGCACACATATCCCTTGTTGCTGTTATGGGGAGATTGTGCTCCTCTAATAAATTGCCCAAAGGGATGGCTATTGTTTTTTGAGGCGAGGGTGGTGCTGTTTCTGACACTGCGCAGTCTGTTAAATGTTCACCTGCTGCAAGTGTCTGGGGAGTTCCCGTACTGGCAGGATTGTGAATAAGCAGCGTGGAGACTGGAGGACCACGTGTCATTGATGTCACTACAGACATTGATAGCATATTGCTGGGATGGGCCATCACTGTGTCTGATAGATCCGTGTCCCACCTCTGGGACCTGCACGTATCTTCTAATAGAGCATCTCCATTCTGAATGGGGAGTTGATTGGGACTCTCCCAGAGACATGAATGGGAGTTCCCATTTCCGCCGAGAGGGGAGTCCGGAACACCTCTCCATTCAGAACAGAGGCGCTTCGGGGCTTGTTTAGGATACAGGTCCGTGTCCCACGCCTATCGGATATTGATGGCTTATCCTAACTATATGCCATCAATGTCTCTACCGAGAAAACCCCTTTACTGTTGGTTATAAGGGGATGATGGGGAAACAAGTGGATCAACTCCTCACCACAATAAACCAGGGGGCTATCAGATGTGTGTCTAAAACCGCGAACCCTACTGTTTATGCAGCTGTGAAGCAGACGACTGAAGATTGTTTCATCGTTGGAAAAGATTTCAAGTGTTACAGCAGTATCGGACGTGGAGCTCCGCTGATTAGCCAAGACTTAGGCGGGATTCACATGGCTTATTCACGCCGTAATTGCCGGACGGTTTTCGCCGGCCCCATAGACATTCATTATCCACGCCGCGGAATCCGTCGGGATAACGTGAGCCGTAATCCATAGTTCTCTATGAGAACTGTGGATTACCGTAATTATTGGGACGGATTTGGTCCGTGGAATACGGGAACAAATCCGGCCCAAAATAGCCTTGTGAACATGGCCTTACATTCTGTCTTTGGCCGGATGGATGTTGGTGTGTCAGTAGAGAAACATCGGAGAACAAACCTCCTGCAACCATTGCTGGAAGAACACAAGCTGGTGGTGGTGGTGTAATGAGGAATGTTTGGTTTCTGGGCCCACTGATCCAAACAAACCAATTTGGCTCTGTATTTTATTATTTTACAGTGCCCTTGGTTCCAGGGCGCTGTACGTTTGAGGCGGGTACATAAATAACATTGGTCAAACAAGTACAAAGTGACAATAAATGACTAACAACTGGTACAGAGGGGTCCCTGCCCGTGAGGGCTTGCAATTTACAGTATCCATCCTTGCACATCATGTACACCCATAAATGCTGATTGTCTTCGCGGTAAGACAATGCGACAGGTCACACAGCTAGAAATGTCTGACGTTAGTTGGAAGAGCAGGACCAAAACGTCCAAGTACTGCACTGGTCCTAATTCCACAGATTTTAACCCAATTAGCCTCTGTGGGAGCCCCTGGATTGTCCTGTTCCTCCAGCAGCTGTGAGATGCAGTCGGCTCGCGATCCACGTGGCACCCAACCAGCACCTTATAGACCCGGTCTAGCGGCTGTCTGTGCTGCAGATGGCGGGTACTCAGGATATTAGCTGGTGGTCAGGGCTGGGTTGACTTCTCTATGTGTATATATAGAGAGATTTGGCGCTACCTATCCACCTGAGCCTTGACACAAACATTTAGTCAGTTGTATGGATTTGTTGATGGCGGTTCAGCAGACAGTGCATTGCTATATATATATATTTATATATATATATTATATATATATATATATATATCTCACGGCCACTTTATTAGGTACACCTGTCCAACTGCTCGTTAACACTTAATTTCTAATCACCCAAATTTCACATGCGGCAACTCAGTGCATTTAGGCATGTAGACATGGTCAAGACAATCTCCTGCAGTTCAAACCGAGCATCAGTATGGGGAAGAAAGGTGATTTGAGTGTCTTTGAACGTGGCATGGTTGTTGGTGCCAGAAGGGCTGGTCTGAGTATTTCAGAAACTGCTGATCTCTGGGATTTTCACGCACAACCATCCTAGGGTTTACAGAGAATGGTCCGAAAAAGAAAAAACACCCAGTGAGCGGCAGTCCTGTGGGCGGAAATGCCTTGTTGATGCCAGAGGTCAAAGGAGAATGGGCAGACTGGTTCGAGCTGATAGAAAGGCAACAGTGACTCAAATAGCCACCCGTTACAACCAAGGTAGGCAGAAGAGCATCTCTGAACGCACAGTACGGCGAACTTTGAGGCAGATGGGCTACAGCAGCAGAAGACCAACCGGGTGCCACTCCTTTCAGCTAAGAACAGGAAACTGAGGCTCCAATTTGCCCAAGCTCATCGAAATTGGACAGTAGAAGATTGGAAAAACGTTGCCTGGTCTGATGAGTCTCGATTTCTGCTGCGACATTCGGATGGTAGGGTCAGAATTTGGCGTCAACAACATGAAAGCATGGATCCATCCTGCCTTGTATCAACGGTTCAGGCTGGTGGTGGTGGTGTCATGGTGTGGGGAATATTTTCTTGGCACTCTTTGGGCCCCTTGGTACCAATTGAGCATCGTTGCAACACTTGTGGAATCTATGCCACGAAGAATTGAGGCAGTTCTGAAGGCAAAAGGGGGTCCAACCCGTTACTAGCATGGTGTACCTAATAAAGTGGCCGGTGAGTGTATATATATTAATATATTTTTAAAGGCTTATTCTGTCGCAAAGTGATTGCATATTGCTTGGATCACCATCAGATTATGGGGGTCTGACCTGAGAGAGAAGAGAATCTGCACTGTGGGCTCTATACACTGTAGATGCTCAGACACCATGGTGTAGGGTCCACTCTGAGGACTGGTGGAGGTGCCAGAGGTCAGACCCTGACTATAATGTGAAGGGATTCTGCACATCACTTCTAGCATTCAGCCACTGTCAGATATCAGCTTTTCCAGGATTTTGTCAGCTTCCCTTATTAGTGTCCCTCCAATGTTTGTCCCAGTCTTTACAGCGGCCATGGAAAGCCACAGTTCTGTGCCGGGTGGTCGGGTTGCTTTGGCAACTGTACAACACTCAGCAAACTGGAGTAATTAGAATTGGCCACGGATGTGATGCTTCTCCGGTTGTGTTCAGTCGCCTGAGCAACCGGCCATCCAGTAAGGAGTTGTGTCCCCCTCGCCCATGCTTTACATCAGGCTAGAGAATAATATTGGAAGGACTCTTCAAAAGGCTGGATCATCAACATTTTATATATATGTGTGTGTGTGTGTGTGTGTGTGTGTGTATATATGTATGTATGTGTGTATATATATATATATATATATATACATATATATATATATTTCTCTAATCGTATATTTGTTTTTATTCTATTTTCTGTACATGATGAGATAAATCTATGACGCTGAGTCTTACACACATGGTTGTCGAGGACATTCACTAACAAACATGCAGATCTCTTGGGAAATCTTATCTGGAAGCTTCTTTGCTCACGTGGTTGTGGTGACATAGACCAGGATTTCATAGAAGGCTTCAGTGCTCAGGAATGAATGACTCAGCAGCTAAACCATCTACCTAGGATTTGTATATTCACCATCAGCCTTTGGAGATCTGGAAACCAGGTCCATTTCCATGTAGTGATGTGGATATGCTATGAGAGTCTTATGCTGTCGACCCCTGAGCAAAGGAAGGGCTCCAACTGTTACATCCCCCACCACTAAATCATTGCTGCTCCCCACTGATCCTTGTTTATTCTCTAGGACCGATGCCATATATACATGTGACTGCTGCTCCCAGTCATTGGTCAAATGCTTTACGTGCTGGCATCACCAACGAAGCCGGTGATTAGTTGTAGCAGTTACTTGAATGTCCAGAACCTTCTCACTACAGAAAAATGTTACGTCTCTTTAGTGGCTGTCTTATCTCTGTACCTGCACCTACATGTATGGGTGGCTGCTTAGTGCCTACTACCATGTTTCTCCAAAAATAAGCCCTACCCTGAAGACCTAGCTGGATTTTCAGGGTTTTTGGCATAAACTTTAAATATTCTCAAAAAATAATCCCAGGACTGTGGGGATCGTGGTCTGCACCCGATGAAGGCAGTAGTTCTCTGAAAGAGCTCCTCTGGGACCCTGTACAACATCCCACATAAGGCCTCGTCATATCCCGTGACAAAGCCACACTGTGCCGTGATAGGTAGTTCCCTTAGCTTTATTCCCCACACAGATGATGGTTCAGGAGGTTGACGCGTCCCCTTGTAGATAAAGCTGTGTAATATTGTCATCTTTTAGCTGACGACTGTCTATTTTCAGGGCTGTGGTGTCGTTTGGAACGAAGAACAGAACAATTGGTGTTGCAGCTAAGAATCAGGTATGTGTGTTGTCCACACTATTGTTTTATACATTGATAGGTGGTGGGACCCCAACAACATAACCATGATTGAAAGGGGTTTTGCTGTCTGGTAAAATCCTCTGAGGTAGGTTCGTAGTCACTATGAGCCAACCTCGGAGAACAGGGAGATGGCCGTGCTTATGCTACGTCTTCCTGTCTATTTATATGGGAGTTCTAGATATAGCTAAGCAAGTGTGCTCAGGTATTTTTTTGGAACAACAATAGACTAATGTAGGAGGGCTGTCCACACTTGGCCATCTCCCCATTCTAAGGTTGGATAGTAGCGAGTTAAGAGCCAGCCTCAGAAGGGAATTTACCAGCTGGCAAAACTCATTTAAAAGGGGTTTTCTCACCATGCTGTTTCAGAGCCACAATCGGCTTCACACTCACTATGCTTTGTAATATTGTGGGTGGTTCTTTAGCAGTGACTAGCATATTTAGCTTCTCTGTAACTAGATAAGACATTACAAAAATGTAATTGCAAGAGAGTTAATCATCGGTAAACAAAGCTGCAAGTGCTCAGAAGAGTGAAAACAATTGCTGATCTGTAAACAAGAGCTAATCTTGTTAGAGAGTCTTTTCAGAGTGAGCTCTGTCCATGGTGACATCACTCCCTGCTCTTATCAGGAAGGGCGATAAGGATGGGTAACTAGAGAAACCTGTGTGCACTCAGAGCAGAAAAAATCTCTTATCTCCCGACCAAGGTAAAATAAAAAGACTGTTTGGAAAAAGTCTTCAATTACCTGTCCCTTCCTGCTGAAAGCTAATCTTTGTACTGAGGAATCACCTTGAATGTTCACTGTACCTGGAAGACTAAGTATCACCAATATTGCTGAATGCCAATCTGCCTGTTCTTGGAGGGGAGGTGGGGGGGATATATAAGGTGGGGATGAAACATGGCATGTATGTTTAGGAGCTTTAGGGTATATTCACACGGGCTAATTTCGGCGCGTATTTCGTGGTGTATTTGCGCTCTAATATGACAGAGATGCGCGCCGAAATTACGGTAATCCATAGTTCTCATATAGAACTATGGATTACGCCTCCTCTCCCCGCTCATACAATGCAAGATAAGTGACATGTTAATTACTTGCGGCGAATACGCGCCGCTGGTAATGCAAGTCAATGGGGCCGGCGGGCTGCCGCCCCCGCGCCGTGGGAGTAGGCGCGTATTAGCACGACTCCCAAATCACCCAGCTTAATTGCGGCCGTACTGTACGTGCCGCAGTTACGCCGTGTGAACATAGTCTAAGAAAACATTGTGTTGCCCCTGTGGTAACTACAGTGGTGCTGCAAAGGTTACCAACCAGCCTTGCCAGGAAAAACTGCAATTGAACTGCTTGCCAAGAGCTTAGCATTTTCTGAACACTACAATAGTTATTTTTATTTGACTTTTGATACATTTAAAAGATTCTTAAAATTATTTTGTATAAAATAAACGATGTGTTTGCACTTTCACAGCTAGTCACAAACGCAACCAACACAGTATCCAGCTTCAAGAAGCTCCACGGCCGAGCATTTAATGATCCGTTCATCCAAAAAGAGAAGCATAACTTGGCCTATGAGCTGGTCCAAACAAACAATGGAGGCGTTGGATTGCGGGTATGTTTCTAGCTGTATATTTGGTGTTTTTATCTTTGAGTGCATGGCAGCCAGACAGGGAAAAGGGTCTTGTTCATTGACGGAATAGACTTCCTTTTGCCTGTCTGGAAAAAGGCTTCGGATTTTCCCACGATCACTCGGACTGGACTGACCCAAATTCCAAGTGAAATAGAAATGACCCTCCCTGTTTTCCTAACTTTCAGGTGATGTACATGGATGAGCCCCACATATTCAGTGTAGAACAGATAACTGCAATGCTTTTGACGAAACTCAAAGAGACTGCAGAGAGCAACTTGAAGAAGCCAGTGACTGACTGCGTCATATCTGTAAGTGTGATACTCATCCATATTCTACATAGTGTGGCTGCTTTACAGCGTCTAAGGGGAAAAAAAGCAGTCGGCTTTTAGCGATCACCCTGCAAATTATTGATAAGCTAGTATTGCCCTCTCTCGGATCGTTCCCACACGTATCATTGGTGTTGTACAGGGACTATTAGCTGTTGGATTGAACAGTTTTATATTGACCATGTTCTTTTATTTTGGTAGGTTCCCTCATTCTTCACAGATGCCGAGCGGAGGTCGGTGCTGGATTCAGCTCAGATAGTTGGCTTGAACTGTCTCAAGCTGATGAATGATATGACAGCAGGTGGGTGTCTTGTTAAGGTTATTGTTCTGCAACCTTATTTGTCATGAGGCTGCTCTGCTGCTTATAGGGACAGCATAATATGGAGACAGATCCACTCTCTTACTAGCCAACATTTCACAAAACCATTTTGTGGAGTTTGCCTAATTGATGAGATCTCAGATACATAGGGTCTCATGAATGAAAACTGTCTAGGTGTAAGACTGACTTTGTTACTCATAGCAACCAATCGACTCTCGGCTTTTTTTCAGAGCGCTATATGAAGTGAAAGGGACACTCTGATTGGTTGCTATGGGCAACAAAGAAAGTCTTAGACCTAGACACTTTTCATACATGTCCCCCAAAGTTTGTCTGTCTGCATCAGGGAAGCGCTTTCTCCATCTTCCTTACAGTGATTGACATCAGTCACTGCTAAGACGAGTGGAGAGAATCCCTATTACTGCCATTTATCTAATATCCGCATTGTTCTAAACACCAGTGTTTCATTACAATTTGAGTAAATTAGTCTAATGATAACTAGATGTCTGACAGCAGGCAACCTGTAATGTCATATTGCTCCGAACACCACTGTTTGGGTCCATGCGGTCCAGCCTAACTTAGGGTGCCTTTTAGGCTATGTCCATACTGCACATGATTACGATCGTATCTGCGGCGCTTTTCGTTTTTTAAAAGCGCCGCAGATACGATCGTCAGTGTGGTGCAATAGACGGCAATAGAAAACGAGTTGCTGTCTAAAACAGCTCGTCTTTTTTTCTGCCCGTCTTTCGGCAGCGGCGTATTATACAACATGTTGTATAATACGCCGGTGCTTCTCCCTTTCTTGATTGTCTTCCCATACAATGCTATTGTATGGGGGGCGTCGGGGGGAAAACGGAAGCGGGGGCCCCGGCTTTTGCACAAAGCGTGACAAAAGCCGCGGTCCTGCATCAGAGAAAGAACGGCCGTTTTTTTTTTTTTTTTCTCTGATGCAGTGTAGACATAGCCTTATATGTAGCATTTCTTACAGTGTGGCTAAAGGTCCGTCTACATGGCAGGAATTTAAAGTCTGTTTTTGACGTGGATTCAGATTTTCAAAAACAGACCGTAAAACCATCCCCACAGACCTCAATTGAAAATCTGAATTGTAGTCCACACAACTCCGGGTTTTATTAAGGTCGGATTTCAAAACCGTCATTTTTATAAAAAACTTAGAACATATTCACTCTTTGGGGAAAAAAAAAGTCCTAAACATCAGTTGGTTCCACTTCCAAACTCCTTTAGAGATGAATAGGACTTGCTTTCTGAACTGGAATCCGGTGGGGGGAAAAAATCTAAAATCCTCATTGAAAATCGCTTCAAAATAATCATCGGATAACCCGATTTTCAGATTCAGAATCCAAGGCACTTGCTGTGTGGACACAGCCTAAAACGGTGTCTGCTTTTTGTGTTTTACTTTTATTTGCTGTATGGCTGAAACTGCATTGCAAAACTGTGGCAATTCACGGTGAACCAAGTGCCTTTTGCCAGGCAGCATCTACATCTAGGTTTATGAGCAACCTTAGAATGTTAATAGTGTTGCCACATCAGGATAAGTGCTTGTTCACACGGAGGTTACACTCAGTCTTACGAGCGCTTTAGGGATCCGTCTTGGGGTCCGCTCTGTCGGTCCCCAAGACGGATCTAACAATTAGCAGTGAGATTCTCACTGCTGTCTATGCTGAACACGGAGCGGCGTTCACATGAGAGAATGCAGCTCCGTGTTTCCATAGCGCAGCTCGGGTCTGTCTTGCAAAGAATTGACATGCAATTCTTTTCAAGACGGAGTGTAGCTGCGCTATGGAAACACGCAGCGGCGATCTCTCATGTGAACGCCGCTCTGTGTTCAGCATAGACAGCAGTGAGAATCTCACTGCTAATTGTTTAGATCCGTCTTGGGGACCAACAAAGCAGACCCCAAGACGGATCCTTAAAGCGCTCGTAAGACGGACTGTAACCTCCGTGTGAACAAGCTCTAAATCACCTTCTTTACATTTGTAACTTTTCATCTATTTTCCTCTAGTTGCATTAAACTATGGCATTTATAAACAAGATCTCCCAGCTCCAGAGGAGAAACCCAAGATTGTGGTTTTTGCTGATATGGGACATTCGTCTTTCCAGATCTCTGCTTGTGCTTTCAATAAGGGCAAGTTAAAGGTACAGTAGCCATAGGCTAAATAATTGAAGAGAGAAAATAATTTACTTTTTAAATTAGTTTTCTTGGGGCCCCGTTCACAGGGGCTTTTTTCCGACGGTTTGGGCGCGTTTCCGCGCCAGATTTTGCGTTTTCAATACGGCCAACCGTCGGAGTCATTGGGTAATCCATGCCCATAGAGAACGTGGTGCCGTCGCTCCTCCCCGCTCGGAAATCCCCCCCGGGGGGGGAGAAAGTAAATGAAATTTTTACGGGCGGAGCGCTGAAACAATGCATTGTCTTGGGGGCCGGGAGCGGGCCCCCGCCGCGCCCCGCCCCCCCCCTTTTTCAGCGGATTTGTGCGCTAAAATACGGCCCAAATTCGTCGGGAATAACCCTGGAAACACGGCCTTTGGGGTAAAATTTTTTTTTCCTCCCCCTGTTTAAACGGAAAATGACCAGAATATGTAAGCTTGTATTTTCACAATGATGATAACCTAATTACTACATTATCGCCAATAACAACTGATCTTATTTTTTTCTTTCTATGACTATGTTCTTATATGTACAATATTTTCTATGCCACACGTGCTGATTTCCCTGGAAATGATTATGAAACATCTGATCATATTATCCTTTGTGTTCCTTTGCCTAGGTTTTGGGCACAGCTTTTGACCCATATCTGGGAGGCAGGAACTTTGATGAAAAATTGGTCGAACACTTCTGTGTCGAATTCAAAAAGAAATATAAGTTGGATGTGAAGTGTAAAATCCGAGCACTTCTGCGACTCTATCAGGAATGTGAGAAACTGAAGAAGCTGATGAGCAGCAACAGCACTGATCTTCCTCTCAATATTGAATGCTTCATGAATGATATTGATGTGTCAGGACGGATGAGCAGGTTGGCTTCTTGTTCGATGCTTTTAGAGAGGGTCTATGTTGTAGCTCATAACATCCCATTAGCTTAATCCATGTTCTATTCAGCAAGTCCAGGAAAGACCAATTCTCTTCACTGATTCTGCAACTTGTGTAGTGAGAAGTTATTTTAACAAGCTTACAGGCGGCTGAAAGACTTTGGAGAATTCGACCTCCGAAACATTACGTTAGAAGGAACTAGGTCCGGGGAACCCAAAACGATTTTTTTTTTTAAAAAAGGAAAAGGCATAAAATGGATTTTTAAATGGGTTTTGTCAATGGGTTTTGTTTAAATTTTTGTATGGGTGTGCACCCCTCATATTAAACCGCCTCCCGGGCTTTAAAAGGAAATTTCTGCCCTCCTCCCCATTCCAGGGGTGAGTTTTTGGGCTGGTATGGGCATAGTGGGGGAACTGCATAACTCCTAGATGGCATATTTTATAGGATATTTGGGGGACAACCCCTTTAATATATATTTTTAAACCCTTTCAGATTAGAAATGTTTTAAATGTCAAATTTAGCCCCGTGTTCAGTTATGGTTGAGCGTTGTGTGATCTTGCAGGTCAGAGTTTGAAGCACTGTGTACAGACCTATTACAGAGAATTGATGCCCCTCTGCGCTCTCTAATGGACCAGATTCAGCTTTGTGTAGAGGATATCAGTGCAGTAGAAATCATTGGCGGTGCGACTCGTATTCCAGCTGTGAAGGAGCGCATTGCTAAGTTTTTTGGGAAGGATGTCAGCACCACTTTAAATGCTGATGAAGCTGTAGCAAGAGGCTGGGCCCTGCAGGTCATGTAGTTTGTGGTCCCAAGGCGTCAGGGTAGTGGGTTAAAACAATAATTAGAATAATTTGAATGATATGAAACTGTTAACGAGAAGTCTATCGTCACTGGATACTTTTTAGCCCTTAGTTAAAGGGGTTAACTTGCCATGTTTCACAGAGCCAAAAGCAGCTATAGATTAATGCTTCCTGTCTCTTCCTGGTCAAGCTGTGGGTGGTTCTAAAGCAGTGATTAACATATCCGCTCCATATTCCAGCTCTTCTTAATTGCTCAATGACCAGCAGAGCAGGGGGGGGTGGGGTTCGTCTATAAGCATGCGCTCTTCGGAGCTAAATGTAACAAGTATTTTCCTTTGTTAGGAGTTAACACACTTGTTCTCAAGCGACTGGTCCTTTTTTTGTGGTTGAGTCCCTCTGCTTTCAGATAAGACAAAGCAGAGTGAGAAGGGGAGGACAGGTCAGTAACCAGAGAAACCTGTGTGCACTTAGGGCAGATAAAAACAGTCTCCCAGTAGATGTGTTGCCCTAACCACTGGCAGTGTAAAGTACCTTCCGGCTCCCTAACTACAATGAACTATGTTTTACTCTGAAATGCTGCAAATTGGGTCGATGGACAGATGAGGACTAGCTGGAGCAGAGACCATCAGTAGATTCTGCTCCCTGTGCCTGACTTAGCATGTCTAATTGTCCACTGTTAGATCGGGCAGAAAAAAAACAGGACTTCACAACTCCCCTCATGACATGTCTGTTTCAGTAAATCCTTATGTTCCCTGTGAAATACCAGTTCTGCAGCATCTTCTCTTGTATGTTCACACGGCTTATTTGGACATTGATGACATTGATTTTTCAGCACCCAAAACGGCATCAAAACCCCATACAAATTACTAGCCAGGGCAAAAACTGCGCGGAGGTTTTGGGTGAGGTTTTGAAGCTTTCTTTTTGATTCCTATTGGGATTTTCAGGGCTGAAAACTCTTCAAGTTTTGACATGACGTTTCTTTTTTAGCGCCTAAAACAGCTTCCGAAGAAGCGCCTAAAATGCACGTAAAAACCTCCTCGTGTGTGAACTACAGCGCTGTTTTACATAGGAATCGATGAAAAGGAAGTAAGGGAATTTTGGAGGCTTTTTTTTTTATGCTGTTTTGGGAGCAGAAACGCTCAAAACAGCTTCAAAATCAGCCATGTGAACATAACGTGTATAACCGTGTTGGGCTGTTCCTTCTAGAAATGCATTACAAAATGCGTCAGCTGGGTTTTACCTTTTCGGTTTTCAGAAGGGGTGTGTCAGTATCAGCATTAAAGGGGTTTTGCCACGATGTAATCTTGACGTGGGGTCCTCCAAAATCAGTGTTTAATCACTTGTCTAAAATTTTATGACTCACAAAAAAGTGAGGCCATGGAGCTTCTGCATTGCTCAGTTACCCTAGTTTCCTGAAAGTTTACATTAGACATGACCCCAGGACACTGGACAGGAGCTGATGTGGCACTGCTTGCGTGTTTGCACTTCTTCTTATCTGATGACAGGGAACATGAAGGAGCTTGCAAGGTGCTGGGGAGAAAGTGCAGTGTATGAGGCTGTGTCTTTTGTAAAGATAATCCACTGGTTGTAATGTAATTATTTGAGTAAATATTGCAGGCGCTCCCTTCGTCCTCCCTCACTCCTGCAGCAGTTCATGACTCAGCATGCTTTGTTTATATTCTTTCCTGAGAAGATAAGAGGTAATGAACTCGCTTCATGGCAAAACCCCCTTTAACGGTCTGTACTGATTGGACAATGTTGGACTGTGGAGGCCACAAGCCCCCCTTAACCTTCTTAGTAACACCCAGCTTACAGATTCAGTAATAATTTTTCTAGGAGGAACAATAGTTATAAGAGAAGAGGCTCCAGAATTGTCATTTCATAGGGAACAATGATTTACTAACAGATATGGGAAACATCTATTTGGGGAGAGCACCAAATAGGCATGTGGCGTTTTGGATTGCCTTTTTGCCCTCCACTAAGCATCTGCATATCACAAGGCATTATGGGTGCTCTCCCCAAGGAGAGATGTACCCCTTTCCGAGCCACTCATTGCCTCCCAGCCAGCCAGTACACTCTGCCTTGCCTGTTGAGGAGCAAAACTCCAAAACAGCTGTCTGCAGATGAGTGATACTGGCTTGCTAATATCTTTTGTTTCCAAAGATTCGGTGAGTCTGAAGCAAATAGAGGATTTGTTACATCCAATAGAGAGCGATTGAGCGTCTCCGCTCCTTTCCCATAATGCCTTGTGATTTCCGAACAGATATGTCAGGAGATGTCACAGGTGCTCTTTTTGAACAGCAGGTCACACTGCATGTCAGGAGCCATTATGCTGTTGTATTTTGACTTAATTCTCGTATATTGAGCCAGGCAAGACATAGCACAATACCAGACCCAGCCCATGGACAAGGGGACATTGTTTCCAGAGGGAAGAGACCTCTTCTTTTTCCCTTCACACAACCTTTTGTAAATCCTTACTGACGGTGGTTGCAGGTTTACGCTAATCTAGAATGTTTCTCACTGTTCACCTTCTGTAATGTAGTTTCCTGAGGTCACTATAGCTGGTACATATTGATATAAGGAACTTCTTATTTAAGCTTAGTACTTGGCTAGGATTGTATTGTTTCAACACCGCTCCTGTGATATAAATTACAAAACCCATATTGGATTAAGTTAGGTAGAAAAGCAATCTAGTCACGGTTATTACTAGGCACATGAGTATTTCAAGCACATTAAGAGCCAGCTAGGAACAGCCCTATAAAGCTGGAGATGGCATCTGGAACAATGTAATGGAATTACGTGCTCCCTTACACTTTTTGAATGAACGAGCATCTTAAAAGCTCACTTCTAGGTCCTATCCTGTTGAACCTGCTGAGTGTTGCTATAGAAATAGGAGTTGGTGGGGGATGTTCTTTGAGAGGGTATACGCTAGAGATAGAAGTGGAGGATGAATGGAGAACATTGAAATACACAGATTTGTATTACTTTGGAGTAGATCTGATTGCACAGATGCGATTCTGTAGAAGTCTGTGATGTCAGGATGTAACATAACATTTTGCTTTGTGTAACCATTACATTACACTTCTTCTTTAGTGTGCGATTCTCTCGCCGGCTTCAATATGTTAGTGAGTTTCAGGTCACACGATGTAGTACCTATTCCCATTATCGCTGAAGTGGACACTGAAAGCAGACGACTTAGGCCGAAAAAGGGTAAGGAAAAAGGCTGTAAACTTGGCAAAATATACAAAGTGTTTTGTTTGTGCAGTTTTTTGTGCCTGTTTTTTCTGTTTTTGAGTCATAGCCTGAAGTTGGTTAAATAGGAATGAGTAATATAAAAAGGAAGGGTTTACACGTTTTCTTGCTGGATCCACTTCTGGCCTCGGCTAAAAATTGTATTGGAAAACATAGTGGAGTTATACCAAAAGTATCTGTCAGGAAACCCGCCCACCCACTCGAGGGTCGACAGCCTGACTTGGAGTGTATTGTGATGTTACGCTCCCACTAGGTCTGCACAAGGTCAGTCTGATACGGGTTCACAGTTAACTCCTGTCCACCCGGGCACAAGAAGACCCAGGGAGTGCGAGAGGATACCCCACAACCCTGAACGGCTGGGAAAGAGCTGTTTACCCACACTGTTAACAGCTCTGTTCAGCCAACGGAGACAACCCAAGTTTCTCATTGTTATAAGACGGATCTTGTTTCCAAACTTACTCGCATGGCCAGAAACAGCTTTGGGGGTAACTATGTATTAAAGATTGAGAATAAGGTAGGTGAGATTGATCAAGACAATAAACCAGTCAAGATTAAAGGTTAGATTTAATTTGCCTTGGAGGGCGCACTAGACGGACAATGCTATACAGATATTGGTCAGAAGTGCAAATAAGGATAGAGGTTACAAACAGAGGCAGCAGATGTATCTAATTACCTTAGGTTAGCCTTGTGCTGGCCTACACTGGGGTGAAATGTGACCTGCTGGTTCTGTACGCTCAGTGTAACCCCTTCCAATGGAGAACGACCCTGGGCAAAGCCAGGTTTTGACTTAAAAACAGTACTGGGACAGCCCACGTCGCACCCACTCATGCCCCTGGGACAGCCTGCACACTCCTCCCTTTTGGGTCATAGTTTTCTGGCTGAAACATAAAATGGGCCATAGTAGGGCAGGGTATTGGCTCAGTTCTGTGCCAGTGATACTATCAGAACCGGATGGGCCTAAGCTACGGCCTGGTACCAACCACGCCAGTCCTACTTGGTTTCTCGGCCAGCTTTTGGATTCTCTTTCCCCTGTGTCCCTGGGTAATAGTGGGAGTGACAGCTACACATGTGGAAAGTTTCATATTTTAAAATATGAAACTGGGGTGGACCTGTTAGGAACTGTTCTACCATAAATCTTTGAAATATCGGTGCCTTAGAGTCTGAAATTACCCTTTTGTTGTCCAGTTCTGAGAGCCCGTGTGTATTAAAGGGGTGTTTATCGTTTAGCTGCTGTGCTGTTCAGATAATTTTCTAGATGAGTTTGAAATCAAGGGGCGTCCTATGCACCAGGAGGGCGTGTCTCCCCTCACTGAAGAACTGTGAACATATCAATTTTGTTTTAAAGCAGGGGATGCAGTAAGGTTGTCTGGATATACAGCTTGTAGCCTCCTGCATGCTTTTGTATGCAGCCTTGAGTCCAAACTCCAGATGGACACTTGTCATATGGTCTTAGTTTACACACAACTGAAAGCCAGCAGCTGTTTCTAGTGGTCGTCATCCAAATTGTACCTGACAACAGCAGAGATCTATACTCCATAAAATTTCTCTTACAAGTAAAGATCTCTGTTGCTGTCAATGACATTGTGAGTGAAAACAATGGGGAATGCTCAAATCAGCTTTCGATAGAGAAGGCCCTGTCTGCTTGTAATGACTTGGGCTGGTGGTGCAGTGGTAGATCTAGTGCTTTTATCAAGTATGGGTTTGGAGTTCTAGTCCCTACAGGGTGTTTTTTTTTTTTTTTTTTTTTTTTTTTTCCCTCCCTTAAATTTACACATATGTTAGTGAGACCTAAAATATATTGTTAGTTAACTCTCAATAATGATATATATATACACATTCAGGGGGCTCCCCCTTTATCATGTTCATCCCCAGATTATGCAGTGTTGCACGTATTGTTGGAGTGCTTGGTGTGGTGCATGTGACTGCATGGATAGGAAACTATTATAGGGGAGCTTGTGTGTGTTTATGAGAGCTTTTGTGTTGGTGTATATGAATATAATTATAGATGTCATATCACATATTATTTTCATATCTTTACATATGTGTTCAAATGTTAAAGAAAAAAAGAGAAACTACTGATGGGGCTTGACCTCCCAACTCTTTCTTGCAGGCTATTCACTAGCATGCACTATATAAGCTGGATTATACAGATGCGTGTTGAATCCTTATTGTTACACACTAAGGTGATGATGTCTAAGGAGGTGGGCTTGCATTCGAATCTGAGGAACAGATCGCCTTCTTTCCAAGTAGCAGCTTAAGGAAGGATCTGTTGAGGAGGTGAATCCTCCTCTTGGTAATATCCCTTAAACAGCCAGTAATTGCCATAGAGCATTGAACTAAAAGCTGGGAGGATGTTATTAGAGCAGCAGACCTTGGTTTACTTTCGATTTTACAGACTCAGAGGGGAGTAAACAGTAGATGTGCAGGGTAGCCACTCACAGCGCAGGGCAGCGTGGTGGGGCGTTTCCGGTCTAGTGGCGGCTATCCCAAAAGGCTGAAATGAAGTGTCAGCCAGCCAATCCAGTTGCAGGGGGCATGTCTAGGGTGCGAGAATCGACAGGGGGGTTCTGACAGCAAAAAGCAGAAATATGAAGAACAGATTTACAGAGGGATGCTTATATATGCTAAACCATAGTGTCCGAGGTACATGCCAACCCTATTACAAAAGTGTTTATTTTTACTGTCCCATATATGAGTACTTGATCTTGTATCGATTAAAACCGCTTTAATGTCTCCTGCCTAATTGCTGGCTTCCTGGGACATGTGTTGTCAGTGAATTTGAGTTGGAGAGGGGATGACTTTGTAATTTTTGTGTCACTTTTCCTCACAGTATCTTTGTTTGACGCTACCTTTAAAGGGAACCTGTCATGTTAAACATGCTGTCTGATCTGCTGGCAGCAAGGTATAGAGCAGAAGGAGCTGAACAGATTGATGTATTGTCATGTGGTTAAAGAACAGGTAGAATTTGTATTTTATTCCTTGAAATCCCTGCTTATTCTGGGTTAAGGAGTCCAGTGGGCGGTCATATCATAGGTTTGACAGCCTTTATTCTACAAGTGTGCATACAGAGATACCTGTCAATCACTGATGGCACCGCCCACTGGACGCCTTAACCCACAATCAGCAAGGATTTAAAAGAATACAGATTCTACTAAATCTTTGCCTATAAAACTGCTCCGCTCCTCCTGTTCTATAACATGCTGCCAGCAGATCAGATAGCATGTTCAATGCAACAGGTTTCCTCTAGGGATCATTTATTTTAGAGGCTTTATTCATCTCTTAATGTGCCATCCCTCAGATAGCACTTTGATCGATGGTTAGCCTTAGCACTGCCACCAGTCCTGGGAGAGATCCCTTCAGCATTTATCATGCACAATGATGCTTACAGCCACCTATGAGGAGCTGCAATACTGTAGAGTCCAGTGATGTAATGGCATAAACTGGTAATGTTAGATCTGTTTTTGTAGTGTGGAGACCCTTTTAGGTACTAAGGTCAAGTGCTGCGAGATGAAGGATTTTTCTTGTGCAGCATATTGATGTTGAGGGCTTGAATACCGATTTAATACAATATACTACCTTAACAGCGGTGGCATTAAATTGGTTAACAGTGGTATTTACACTCTTCAGAATGACAAGGTTTAAAGTGTATACTGAGAAGCTGCGCTTTAAGAGCCAAACCTTAGGTTGTTTTACCCGTATCGTTTTCCAGGTTCCATGAAGTCTTCAACCAGAACCATGCAGCTCCCTTCTCTAAAGTCCTCACTTTCTATAGAAAGAGTCCTTTCCAGCTTGAAGCCTTTTATTCTGACCCTGCTAACATCCCTTATCCTGAAGCTAAAATAGGTAAAGTATCTTTGCTGTGCTATTGAGGTATTTACTGTGTAGCTTGTGATTATTATAGTTTTGGTTGGTTTATACACATTTGAAGCTTGCAGGTAGATGTGATGTTTTAGCAGTGTCCATCACTGAAGCCCACAAAGTGATTCCTAATCCATCCTTTTTGTAGGACAAATCTCCATTATATTACGTTTTTGCTGTGAACCTACGATCATCAGAAGCGCTTGTTATCACTGCTACATGTCATCCTATTTACATACCATGTTCTGGAGCACTGAATTTGAAGTGAACATGTCAGGGTATTTAAGTGATGGGGAGAAACTAAGCTCTGTGATGCAGGTTTTCTGAGTAACAATTGGCAAATGCTAAGACTCCTTAAGACAGTGAGTGTTCTGCTTCCTCTACCCACGTACATTGATAAACAGCTTCCTTATGTCTGTGTGTACAGAGCAAACGGTCACCCACTACATGTGGGTGGGATAAGCGGTGTTTTTAACTTTTAACATCACAGATCTCGGCTCCTCTACTCTTATCATATAACCCTATATATCGCAGAGTTCAGCTCCTCTCCTCTGTGATATATAGGATTATATGATAGAGCTCAGCTCCTCTATCATATAACCCTATATATCACAGAGCTCAGCTCCTCTCCTAGCATGTAACCTTATATATCCTCTTCTAGTTTATAACCCTGGAGAGTTCAGCTTTTCTCCCTCTAAGCAGATTAAGGTAGTAGCAAACATTGGCTTCTGTTCATACACCATTTTTGGCCCATCAAAGATTGATTTGTTTGGCAATGAAGTTATCTAAATGTTGACTATGTATCCTTAGATTTCAGTTAGACAAAAAGTGTCATTCTGGATACTGTATTTTGTGAGTAGGGAATCAGTTGACTTGATGAATTAAAACCAGGTACTGATTTTATTATTTCTTAGCTAGCAGACATAAAAGCCTATGAACAGGAAGGGACTCATTGACTTCTTTAGGAGAGTTTTTTAGGCATGCTCTGTGTCCTGGGAAGAAGTGTGTGGAGAGGGGGAGCTGTGATATCTCCTATTGTGAATAGTGGCTCCTGTGGTATCTATATACACATTGGTGTCACCTTTCAGTGTAATCCTGCCTGCACTGATAATGAGAAGACTGCTGAAATGTTTTCTCTGCAGAACAGGAAGTGTCAGACTATTAGGCCTAGTGGCCAAAGGGAAAACTGCAGGACTTCAGGATTTTCAAATTTATTAGTGATACGAAAAACACATTAACTGAAACTTTAGTAATTTTTTTTTTTAACATAAAAATCTGAGTTAAACAATAGGTTATTTTCTGGTGACGCATTCCCTTTTAAAAAGTTTAGTCTACCATGCTTTGCAATGCAATGGAAAATCTCTATGTTGTGTGTTGCGTTGATATTTCTCTTCTATGGGGGAAATAGTTATGGAAATAGTAATGCAGATTTTTTTTTTTTTTTTTTTTTTTGTTCACAGGTCAGTTTGTTGTTCAGAATATTACTCCATCCAAAGAAGGGGAAAGGGCTAAAGTGAAGGTGAAGGTTCGAGTGAACACTCATGGCATTTTCAGCGTTTCTACAGCTTCTGTGGTAGAGAAAATGGAGGTGGATGACGTTGATGAAGCAGCTGGAGAAAGAGTAGAAGCAACGAACCCAGGATCTGTGGAAGCTATGGAAGAGGAGGTAAGTCATTTTCAGAAAAGAGTGCAGGGTTTCTGGGATTAGTGGAGTCGGAGGATGAGGGCACGGTCCCCATCTAGAACACTTGCCTCTCTGATCGGTCTGTGATCCAGTGCAGATGCTCCAGAAGTCCATCAGCCTTTGTGCACCTCTGCACCAATCGGTTTATCCTGGTGGTCATGTGCTGGAACTACTGGCATCACCAGGGTACAAGAACAGCTTGCCATGTGTCAAAACTGATTTACAATGTGCGCCCATCTTGGATAGGATTGAAGACCATCACATGATGGTGTAGTACAGTAACATGTATAACACATCGGCCTTCTTGTGTGCTTGGTACATCATGTAACTGTTTAAACAAGATAAAATCCAATGCATTAATTTTGCCTTCACTCTATTCAGCACTCCCCCCTCATTTCATCTCTTTGTGCCTGGGTTTTTCTTTCAGAAGTCTGTCCAGCAAGATCAACCAGAAGCTGGAACACAGTCCCAGGTACAAACTGATGAGCCACCTTCTGCTGCTCCTCCTGAGTCCACCACGGAGGAACACAAAATGGCTGACACTGAAAAAGTGAGTTTTTGGTTTACTTTTCTGCCTCTTTAGTGTTTTTAAGTCTTTTGAGTGAACGTTAAAAGAAAGAAGTGTCCAAAACACAGCAGCCATACTTGATGGTGCTGGTTGCATTTTTTTGGACGTAATCAAATAAAATAGCACCTGTTGGATCACATAACATGTCCGTTTTAGTAATGGATTTCATTCCTCCAAGAAACCAAGTCTGACTGTAAATGAATGTTGCTCTGTGACAATTCTCCTGGTTCACACGGCATACAGAAGCTTGCATCTGTGCGAGCCACTATATGCCTGCTGTTGAAAGGACGTGCTGGCCAGCGCTTCAGCCCCAATTATCTTTCACTTTCCCCATGTCCCTAACTTTACAGGCGTGTACTGTGCACCAGGTAATACGCCGGGTTACTGTAGCACTTAATGAGTTCCATGAGTTTACCTTATTTGCAGGGTGTGCTTCTTGTTCATTGCGGTGCAGTTATGCACCAAAGTACACCCCCACAAATACGTCATCTGAACACACCCTTATGAATTGCCCACTGGGTGTTGTCCTAAGGCCCCGTTCACACGGCTTATTTGCCGACGGATTGGCGCCGTATTCCGCGCCGGATTTGCGCTTCAATACGGCGCCAATCCGTCGGAGTCATTACGGTAATCCACTGCCGCTCTCCGGCCCCGCCCCCGTCCCGCCCCGTATTCACGCCGGATTTGTGCGCTCAATACGGCGCACAAATCCGCCGTGAATAAGCCGTGTGAACACGGCCTAACAGTCTGGAACTGTCAAATGTGTGCAGACACTGTCAGAATATGCAGTGACACACCCCTTTGGGGAAAATGGTAACACCCAGTTGCCAGTTTATTCATAAATTTCTGGGATCACTAACAAAATTGGTACGGTGCAGAGCTCTAAGAAAAATGGCGCAGAATTATTTTATTGTGAATAACAGACTTGTCTATAATAATGGCTGACATTTTCTATTGGTCGTATGTATTTTTGTTTTTCTCATAAGTGTATTTGTCTCGGGGGAGGATTAGGAGATCACATCTCTCTCTAATAATGGGACTGGTTTCCAGACCATCAAAGACTACTTTACTTTATTTTGAGTGATTGTTTAACCCCATTGTATCACCTCTGTATCTATTTCTCAGCAATATAGTATTGCTGCCTAATTAGGCAACTTTTAGTATTCTACTAACAATGACAATTCCTGAGCTGCATCGAGAAACCAATCAAGTGCTGCATGAATGATGGGTTACTTGGTCCCAGTCAAGGTGGGTTTTACTCTGAAACTCCTCAGCAACACCTGATGAATTAGGCCCGGGAAGGGGGGGAAGCCACCACAGCCAAGAGAGTAGTTTGTTGTGCAGCTTCTCCTACCCTCCCGCAACTAAACTGACAACTCTCTCCCATGTTTGCCTATAGGGAGAGGCCTGTCGGTCTCCTTTTTCCTCTTTCCCCCTCGCTCCTTTTTTTTTTTTTTTTTTTTTTCTCCCCCTCTTGCCCCCCCGCTCTCCTCCCCCCTCTCTCCCCCCTCTCCTCCCCCCTCTCTCCCCCCCTCTCTCCCCCCTCTCTCCCCCCTCTCTCCCCCTCTCCCCTCTCCCCCCTCTCTCCCCCCTCTCTCCCCCCTCCTACTCTCCCCCCTCCTCTCCCCCCTCTCTCCCCCTCTTCCCCTCTCTCTCTCCCTATAGGGAAAGGCCTGTTTTGGAGGGCAGGGGGAAGCCACACAAATGACTCTCCTCTCTCAGGTGCGGCAGCTTCTCCTACCCAGTGCAACTTCACTGGGTGTCTTCCCCTAAAACTCCACGAAAAATCATGTTAAAACCCACATGCCTTGCATTGGATACCTGCAGCTATTTCATGCTGCCTGTTTGGACACCAAGTAGCCATCAGGTTCCTTTTTAATAGGTTACATTTATAGGAAAAAAAAAACATTGAAATAAGTGTGGAGTTTTTTTGTTGTCTGTATTTTAACATTTTGGTTATGACCTTTTCGCATTTAGATGGAAAAGAAGAGTGATAAGCCTCCTGAGGCCAAGAAGCCAAAGATCAAAGTAAAGAACATTGAAGTGCCCATTGAAGCAAACTTTGTGTGGCAACTGGGAAAAGATCTGCTGAACATGTATATTGAGAATGAGGTTTGTAAGGGGTTGAAAGTTGATCTGATTTGGTTCAATATTTCAGATAGTAGAGACCTATCGTGTGTGTGTGGTTGTGTCCCCACCCCCGATATTTGAGATGAAATTGTTCCATGAGGGGGAAGCTTTTAACAAGAATAAATATCCCCCTTCCTCATGGAACTGCTTCATCCCCCTCCTTAAATGTGACACATTTGAATGCTTAGTGTTTATGGGGGACTTCAGAACATCTAAAGAATGTGCCTTTATAATTATGTCTCATCCTCTTGTGGCAGGATAATTACCAGCTTGGTATATACTGTAAGCATGTTTTCAAGGGCTTTGGAGCTCAGTGCTTGCACCTGTTTTTCGGCTGTCATGCAACCACATGCTTAGAAATCTCTGTTTTCAAAATTACAGGGAAAGATGATTCTTCAGGACAAGCTCGAGAAAGAGAGAAATGATGCAAAGAATGCTGTAGAGGAATATGTCTATGAATACAGAGACAAACTGTCCGGGCCCTATGGCAAATTCATCAGTGAAGATGTGAGTCCATGGATTGCTCATCAGTATCATTTATTTTTCATGTTGTACTGGAAAGTTTGCAGCAAACACTATTTTACATGTCTCACTTGTTCCTTTCTTCAGGACCTGGGTCACTTTTCAGAGCTTTTAACAGAAACTGAGAACTGGTTGTATGAAGATGGGGAGGATCAGTCCAGACAGGTGTATGTTGAGAAGCTGGAGGAGCTTAAGGTATGTACATCACATCCCAGCAGAGCTTATGCCATTAAGGCAAGCATGATAGGTGGTGTATGCTACTCTTATCCAAACAGGATGTGATAGAGGAGAAAAGCTGAGCTGTAATATATAGGGTTATATTATAGAGGAGAGAAGCTGAGCTCTGATATATAATATGATAGGAGAGGAGTTGAGCTCTGTGATATACAGGGTTATATGATAGGAGAGGAGTTGAGCTCTGTGATATACAGGGTTATATGATAGGAGAGGAGCTGCGCTCTGTGATATACAGGGTTAGATGATTTGATGTAGGATTTCTAATTGAAAAGCAGAGATGCTAATTGGACTTCTTAAGGGTGCTTTCACACGGTGTGTTTTTGATGTGTTTTTTGTGCAGAAAGACACAGCAATTAATGATATACATTGTTGCACAAAAAACGCATCCAAAAAACCGCATCAAAAACGCACCGTGTGAAAGCACCCTAAGACAGTGGAAGTGCTGCTTACCCCGCCAACATGCAGTGATTTATGGGTAATTACCATCTGTAGTGAAAGTTGCAGCATAGAAGATTAAACATGGCAGAAATCAGGATGGATTTTTTGCAGCAGAGTTTTGTGAACATCCCGTAAGGTTGTGGTGGTATCTGTGTTGCAGGCACCATCTAAAAAACAAAACAAAAAAAAACAGAAAAAATAGCGCTTCATTTTTTTTCATTCTGTAAAGTGATGGACTTCATAAAGAGGTGGCGTGGCTTCAGTTCTGTGCTTGGGTATTGCAAGTCATCTGACAGGCTGTTGCACATTTTGTATAGATGGCAAATTGCATGTTTAAAAAAAAAGTTTTAGGAAATTGGTGAAAAAGATGGGAGGGGCTACTGGCAGAATTTCTTCATCCAACTTTGCTGGCTGAAATTAGAAAAAATAGAAGGACAGGGTGTAAGTTGTCCATCTTTATGTGGTAAAGTGCTGGAGAGCAGGATAACCGCCATCTGTATTAAAGAATGCTATTGGGTCTCTTCAGACGTGTGGCTATTAGGCTGTTGAGCTATGTAACAAAATTTTAAGCTGTGTTCATTTAGACTCCATCTTAGCTTGTGTCACCTTTACCAGGATCTTTGACTGCAAGAATAATAGTTTCCTTGTGGTCAAAAATGGCAGAACCACAGCGGATACCATGTAGATTCCTTGGTACCACACGCGTCTGTGAAGTCGTTTTTGTTGTAAATGGAAATCCTGAATAGTCTCCTGATCTAGTATTTGTTTTTCTGAATAATATCAGGGCTCTTAATTTATGGGGATCCTCCGTTTGTCTTATTCTTTAGAAACATGGTAATCCTGTCAATGAACGGTATAGAGAAGCAGAACAGCGGCCAAAATGTTTTGACGATCTCGGCCAGAGGTTGCAGCACTATATGAAAATTGTAGAGGAATACAAGAACCAGGTACCCCACACTTAATGTTAACTTCAGGTTTTAAATGCTGTTTATTTAGGGCTGCTCTCATCTTCTGTTTTTTACATGTTCTCTGTGCCATGTGTTGACAGGGTGAAACATATCAGCACATTAGCACTACTGACATGGAGAAAGTAGAGAAGTGTATTCGAGAAACCACGGAATGGCTGAATAATGCAATGAATCTACAAGCGAAGCAAAGATTGGATCAGAACCCAGCTATATATACCCACGAAATTAAAGCACAGCTTTCTGTAAGTATTGCTAATGACCTTCTCCCCTTCACTGTGATATTAACTTAAAACATGCAGGCAGAAGTTAATAAAGACTACTACCAAATACACTGCTGTTCCCATTTTGCTTTATTTCAGAGTTAGGGAAATTCTTATCTTCTGCTTGTTTACACTGGTTTCTCTAGTTACAGATCAGCTCTCACTGCTCTAGCATCCATGGCCAGGATGGTGACTTCACTCCCTGCTGTGTCCTATCAGCAGCACAGGACTTTATTTTTCTTACAGCCCAACCTTAACCCTTTAGAGCTCTGTAGCCTTGTGGTCTGCTGTTAAAATCTCTCGGTGTGTGTGTATATATGTGTGTGTATATGTGTGTGTGTATATGTGTGTGTGTGTATATACACTCACCGGCCACTTTATTAGGTACACCTGTCCAACTGCTCGTTAACACTTAATTTCTAATCAGCCAATCACATGGCGGCAACTCAGTGCATTTAGGCATGTAGACATGGTCAAGACAATCTCCTGCAGTTCAAACCGAGCATCAGTATGGGGAAGAAAGGTGATTTGAGTGCCTTTGAACGTGGCATGGTTGTTGGTGCCAGAAGGGCTGGTCTGAGTATTTCAGAAACTGCTGATCTCCTGGGATTTTCACGCACAACCATCTCTAGGGTTTACAGAGAATGGTCCGAAAAAGAAAAAACATCCAGTGAGCGGCAGTCCTGTGGGCGGAAATGCCTTGTTGATGCCAGAGGTCAAAGGAGAATGGGTAGACTGGTTCGAGCTGATAGAAAGGCAACAGTGACTCAAATAGCCACCCGTTACAACCAAGGTAAGGCAGAAGAGCATCTCTGAACGCACAGTACGCGAACTTTGAGGCAGATGGGCTACAGCAGCAGAAGACCACACCGTGTGCCACTCCTTTCAGCTAAGAACAGGAAACTGAGGCTCCAATTTGCCCAAGCTCATCGAAATTGGACAGTAGAAGATTGGAAAAACGTTGCCTGGTCTGATGAGTCTCGATTTCTGCTGCGACATTCGATGGTAGGGTCAGAATTTGGCGTCAACAACATGAAAGCATGATCCATCCTGCCTTGTATCAACGGTTCAGCTGGTGGTGGTGGTGTCATGGTGTGGGGAATATTTTCTTGGCACTCTTTGGGCCCCTTGGTACCAATTGAGCATCGTTGCAACACCTTGTGGAATCTATGCCACGAAGAATTGAGGCAGTTCTGAAGGCAAAAGGGGGTCCAATCCGTTACTAGCATGGTGTACCTAATAAAGTGGCCGGTGAGTGTATATGTGTGTGTGTATATATATATATATATATATATATATATATACAATTATATATTCAGCTCACCCCTCCTGCATGTTTTCCTTTGCACTGTCCATGTATCCTCACTGAACGTAAGCTGGTGGTCTCCAGTTAGTGCGAAGAAATATATCAAAGGATCCAGCGGCGTAAAACTAATAGAAATCTTTATTCATCCATAAATATATAAAAGCGTAAAACTTGTGTAGCGATCACACAGTCTACATGTTTCCAGCCACGTGGGCTCTTGACCAGGCATTCTTAAAACTTAAAGTAGACAGTTTGATCGCTGCCCAAGTTTTACTCTGTTATATTTATGGATGAATAAAGATTTCTATGGATTTTACTCCGCTGGACCCTTTCATATATTGCTCAGCTAGGAATAGCCGAGCTGATCTGCCAATTACTGCTATAGAACCGACCACAGACTGAACAGTAAGTGGGAGTCTGAAGCTGGCTGTGAAAAGCCAGATGGGGGGGGAAACCCCTTAAATTACCTGATGAACAATTGTATGAAAACCCCTCAAACTGATAAAACAAAGCAGGTGAGATGCTCTCAGACCATATTTGTTGCTACTGATGGGCCAATAGACCACTGCAAGTTTGAATGATGGCATTTCATAAGGACTGATGGTAACCGGTGTTGTCTTTCCTTTATTTAGGCATTGAACAGCAGCTGTCACCGCATAGTAACGCAGCCAAAGCCTAAAGCAGAATCGCCCAAATCTGAGAAGCCTGTAAATGGTATGAACCATAATGAGGACCTCAAAACTGAGACAAACAAAACTGTACCAACTTATCAGCAGAACGGAGACTGTCATCCAAATGAGAAGGAGACGATCGACATGGACTTGGATTGAATGGATCTGTCCCAAAATCTCCTGTTACAGGGACTCGCTGAAATCTGTTCCTGGTTCTTGCTCTTTATATGTGCAACCTCCTGTAATTCAAAATTTGTACCAGGTTTTTCTTCTTTGTTCGATTACTTCTGTACTATGTGACCAAACACTGTCCAAGGGACTATTTATTAAAACAAGCTTTTTGTTTGTTTTGGTTTTTGTTTTAGAATTTTTTTTTTTTTTTTTAAGTGTTCTATTTGTTTTCTTTTGACTATATATTATACTGCACAGGACTAGATTAAAAGATGCCTTGTTAACGTGGAGGGAAAAAACAAATTCCTGTGGAATTGTGAACTTATTGGGCTTCTGAATAGCATTAACTTAACAAAGCACTGAGAAAATGGCAGTGTTTACTTCTAGAGTTGGAGAACAATTTGGAGGGAGCACATTTATTTTTTCACTTTTCATGCATGAAGAAATGAAGCAAGTCTGGAAACAGCTTTTTGGTTACTGCAAAATCTTCATTTAAGATTTTTTTTTTTTTTTTTTTTATTTTTTTTTTTTTTTCCCTAGGTTGAAAGGAAAATGCAGGATTTTTATGTTGGCACTGAAGAAACCTGCATTAAGTGCTTTTGCTTAGTTTTGGCTGTTTTAGAAAAAACTTGAAAGTGAAAGATGTGCTTGATAGTATTGTAATTGTTGTGGAGCCTTCAAAGAACTTTGCTAAATAAAGTTCTAATCTAATGAGAGTGGCTTTTATTCCTTTCGGATATTCCCTTTGGTCCTTGTTGGAAGCAGAGACCTCCCAGGGTTACAAATTAGGATTTGCTTTACCGCGCCATTTTTGTCCAAACACCCTGTATAGCTCTGCAGCAAAATCCTATTACCTCTAAAGTGGTGTTTCAACACGACTAACGGCTCTTTAGTCTGTCAGGAATGATGAATGGTGTTTGTGTAAAATGCTTATTTTACATGTTAGAAAACACACAGGCTCAGATATGTGAGAAGTGGTGGTGTCTAAACTGTCCTATGCAGTGCTGTGACGGTGTAGAGTACATGCTTATGTTTGTGTTGTACGCCATTTCATAAATTTGTCACGTCCTAAGACAAACTGCTTGTGCGCCAAACCGTGTCCTATGTGATTACCTATTTAGTCTTGCCCACGTAATTTTTAAAAAGGCATAACTATACTTCAACTGCATCACTTCTAGGCATGGAAGATACATACATGTACCATGTTGTATGAATTGGCACAGCCAAGCGTCGCCCTTGTTCTATGGAGGTTTATTCCCTTGTAAGAGGCGAACTTTTAAAATTTTTAAATATGTTTTACACATGCACCTTTGTTTTTAATCTATGGTCAGCAACTTGCATACAGTTGGGCCATTTTGTTCCATTGTTTTCAGACGGAATATGCACATAGGTCGTTTTCACGTTTTTTTTTTTTTTGTTTTTTTTTTAATTAAAAAAACAAAACAAAATTATGTTAATTATGCAGTTTCCACACATATTTAGCAAAGTAAGACCTTGATCTAGCCCCATTTGGTAGAGCTAATTTGCGTCTTAAATTGTGGTGACAAAAGTGGAATGTGTGTCAGAAATCTGAGGGAGTCTTTAGAATTTGTACCTCAAATTAAGGTGACTCCAGCCCTAATACACAGGATTTCCTGTAGACTGTATCTGGCTGCAACCATTTCACAGGGATTGTGCCAACCCCTAGCAGGGCAGAACTTAGATTAGTTGGCAATTTACAGGAAGCATCTGATCGATTCATTGACAACTGCAGAATACACAGGGTTAAAAGAATTGTTTTTGGCATCTAGAGCAATGATTCTGCTATGCCTGGTATTTTATTGATCACAGTTTTACAAGAGAAGGCAGTGACAACCTATTTTATTAGTGAAACTTTACCAGTTTCCCTGTATTGTCTTTGTCTGCAATTCCAACAAACCACTTAACACCTCCCAATGCATGGTTATAATTTTCTGGGTTTTTTTTTTTTTTTTTTCCTTGTCACCTTTCAAAAGCCATAACTTTTTCCATCTATAGAGTCTCAGAAGGGCTTGTTTTTTTGCAGGACAACATTTATTTTATTGTCATTGTACCATATAATGTTCTGAAATCCAAAGTACTAAAAAAAAAATAAAAAAAGATCTCTCCGCTTTGCCCTGCAGCACCAGTCTCTGTTAACAGTAACTTTTTTTTTTTTTTTTAAATGGACCTGACTGCAGGCTGAAGTGTAGTTTTTATTGATGCCATTTTGGTTTCCTTTTTTTTTTTTTTTTTCCCAAATTTTTTGGGAATGTGAAATGACCAAAAAAAACGCAGTTTTGGAATGGTAATTGAAACCAGAAGTTTACATACACTATATGAAAAAATAAAAAAAACTATGCATGTCTTTCTCACTACCTGAAATGAAATCAGAATAGACTTTACCCGTTTTAGGTCAATTAGGAACCAAAAATATTTATATTTGCCAAATGTCAGAATGAGAGAGGGAATTTCAGAGAAATAGTATCACAGCCATCAAATCCTCCTTCATACATGACCTCACATCTGATCTCATTATTTCCAGGCTAGAGAACGACCTCTCTACACTAACTTGGGTTGGGGTAAAGCAGTGACCACATGGGCAACATCTCTAACAATTTCATGGTATACAGGAATTGTCTGGCACAGTCGGTTTTGATGAACGGTTGAATTCTTCTACTTTGAGAGCAAGTAAAAAATTTTGCTGAAATACTTTCAATCTGTTTACCATGTGAGCAGAGTCTCTTCCCCTGCGGCAACGCTTTGGCTGCTACATGTCATCCAAATGCTTTTCAAAATTAAACTCATCTGATGAGGCTGAAGATATGGGAGCAGTAGCACTGGTGAGACCCAAGTCCTCTTGCTCTTGGCACTGCATTGAACTAACTGGACCAACTTCTATATTTTGGGAGTTGGAATCAGTCCATTTAATGACGACTCTGACTCCACAGTCTTGGTATGAAGTGAGCTCAACGAGTGAGCCTGCTCCATACTCTCTTACCGGCATGATGAGGTAAGTTTAGGTTACATGCAGGTAAGTGGTTAAAAATGGAGAAAAGGGACTGTACAGTTGGATTTTGCTCCCATGTTCTGGGTTTCTCAAAAAAATCCTGTGCTTCCTCTCCAAATAACTGCAAAAATTGATCTTTACAGTCCAGATCAAAGATGGTTTTTCTCAGCAGTAAAAGATAGTTGGAAGTTGCACCTATGCCATATATATTGTATATAAGTGCTAAGTTTGAGTATGTGTAATTTGTGTACAACACTGCAGAATATGTTGGTGCCATATACATTTTGATTATATACCGTACTGTGCAAGTGTCGAAAAATGCTGCAAAATAAGAATGCTTTCAAAGTGTTCATAATTTAGATTTGTTAAAATACAAATTGAATAAACAAAAGAGATCTCCTATTGAAGCAATATTTAGTGTGACCAAGTCTGGCCTTCAAAACAGCATCAGTGCCTCTATGTACACCTGTGCACAGTTTCTTTTTTTAAGGAACTCAGCAGAGAGGCTGCTCCTTAACATCTTACAGAAGTAACAGATTTTCGGTGGATGTAGTTTACCTACTGTCCATTCATACCATAGACAGATTGGACAATGTTGAGATCAGTTTTTTTTTTTTTTTTGAGGGTGGGGGGGAGTGGAGCATATCATCTCTTCCAGGTCTCCAAAGGCAAAGGGGGCAGGGGGTGTCACGCCAACTACTGATTTAACTTGGATCTCTCTTTTGTACATTCACTTTGCATTTTGTTAATGTATGCAAATAAACCTATTATCACTTCTATGTTTAAAAGCATTTTTTCTGCATGTAGGTACACACATCTCTTTCAAATAGATAAAATTATTGAACCTGCATATACTGCAGCACTGTACACAGATTACAGGTCCTCATACATATCAATCCATGTCCCCACTACAGATTTTACTCTCATTTCCCTATCACATACATGTTAGGGCAGTGGCTCAAAACTCTGAGCAGTGGCAAAGAGGTTTGACTTCTATCCTGGCTGTTCCAAAGCAACTGGTTGTGTTGCTACATGGTAGAAATACATGTGACAACCTTGAATTTGTCGTCTTTGTTAATGCCTTAGGCTGGTGTCACATCGTTTACCTGTGTATATTGGTTAAATTTCATCCAATTTGCAGCTACTGGGTTATACGGTGGATTTTCACCTCCAAATCCGGACCAAAAATCTGTAGTAAAGCGAATATGTGTGAACCAAGGCTTGGTGTAGGTCCACACCAGGAGGATATGGTGTGAATTTTGATGTACATTTTTCTACATTGACCTTAAAGGGGTTGTCTCGCTACAATGATTGGGTTTTAATTAAAAGATCTTTAAAAAACAAGCAGCTTTGCAATATATGTTCCTTACAAATGTCCTACTGATTTTGAGTTATCACTGGTAGTAGGAGTGCATCAGCTCCTCAAATCACTATAGACACCGACCTGTTGATTTTTATCTCACTGGCTGCCAGTGCTTCTCAATACAGGTTGGAGCACAAAGCCCCTCCCGCACAGTATGAGGCCACTTGTGATGCTTCTGTAGGGGAATGGGAGGGCTCTACTCCCAGCATCTGTGTCTGTGTAGCTGTGCTGCCTGGATTAACCCTGTGTGTACCTGCTCTCTACACAGATTGAGGAGAGCAGAGGTGAGGCTGATCTGTGGTCAGTACAATGTGACAGCAGTGAAGTGTGTTACTATAATCATGATATGTCTGTGGAGCTTTGACTATACTAATAGAACAGATCAGAGGGGCATGAGAACGATTCATGCTCTGCTGTATTAGTGACACATGGTGATTATAGTAACACACTTCACAGCTGCCCTGTGTCTGTTCTGATGGGAGGACCGTGTTTGTGTTTGTTGTTGCTTGAGATGTCCGTGGAGATTTGTAGGCTAAGCAGGGGGTATAGGAACCTTTACATCCCCCCTGCTCTGCTATTAGCACACATAGCTTCACAGACCTCTGGCTCCATAGCCACTAATAGATCAGCCCTCTCCCTGCCGTCTCCTGACTCTGTGGAGAGGAGCAGCAGGAGCTCGGCACAGCAGCAGCACAGTGCAGCTGATTCAGCAGTAAGCAGCAGTTCTAGGCAGGTGCACACACAGGGTTAACTCTGGCAGCAAACCCCCTTGCTCGCCCCCCCCCCCCCACCCACCCCTCCTGGTGTATAGAAGTTACTGCAGTTGGAGGAGAGATGTCTGTGTGCTGAGGGGAGAAGGGGGAGGAGAAGAGGCAGACAAGAAGCACGCCCCTGCTTTGAAAACTCCTATGCTGCCAGACACACTGAGGTAGGCTGAAAACCTATAGTGAGACAACTCCTTTAAAAAAAAACTGCAAAAAATCTGCAACTAAAACTGTACCAGAATTCACAGCAGATACTGTCCTTGTGAATGTAACCCAAAGGGACAACACATGGAGGTAGTAGTACTCTAGACACCATGAAAGAACCGTGATCTCGATTCACCTTAGTTACAGCAATTCAACACAATGGGCGACGTATGAATTCAGGTGCTGATAGACCAGTTCTAAATCACTTTAAGGTAGTATAGACTGCGCCAGATTGTATGAACCTGTTCTTCTGCAGTTCATATATACAGGCGCAGGCTAGTGCCAATATGACAACTCAGGCACCACCTTTAACTTGGTCTGGCTGTTATAACTGTTCTGCGCCAAAGTTTTGGTGTCAAAGAATCATAAATTTGTCTACTTCTAATGTGGTGCGACGCCCCCAGAAGGCCCCAAAACTTTGGAGTGCACCTGTTCATACATTTATAGAACTGGTCTACTACAGCTTTTTGATGCCAGAATTCTGGCGCAGCCCCGTTCAGACATGTCGCCTAATGTACTGAAATCTTGCAACATGGTTGAATAAAAATTATGCTTTTTCCTTTTTTAGCAGGACCATATTGGTAGTAGAAATTTATCGTAATAATCTGATTATACCTTGTAATGTAAATCCATATTGGCTATCTTTAGTACAGCACTGGGCTTTTTTTTTTTTTTTATTAAAACAGTCTAACAAAACAAGTTTTATAAACATGGATTTAAGTTTTTATGCTACTTTATTTTCAGATAATTTACTGCAAACACAAGTCTCACATGAATATTATAAATATAAGCCTTCGCATCAGAGATGCTCAAGATATGGAACCAGTGGAATAAATATTGCTCTTGGGTGGTTTTACACATGGCTTTTGCTTTTGTTTTTTAATGCCTCTGCAGTTTTTTGAGCCAGCGCTAGGAGTAGACTCAAAGGGATTAGGAAATATACAATTTCCTTCTTTTTGCTGAATCAACTTCTGGTATTGGCTTAAAAAACTGCAGTAGCAGGTAAAGAAAGCCATGTGTTATACCACACTGAAGCAATTATTTTGATGCAGTCTTTTGAGCCAAAGCCAGAAATGGATTTAGCAAGATGTGTGACTCCTTCCCACCCGTGGCTATGACTGAAAAACTGAATGAAAAACTACAGTGTTTTTCAAAAAAACGCTGAGTGAAATAACCATTTAAATTTATTCCCAAAATGGTCAGATTTAGCATCATAAACTGTACACAAACCAGCAAACATTTACATGTAGTTTTGCCATGCTGCAGTAATCGTGTGGCTCTGTCACACTATGGCCACCCCATGTTTTTTTTGGTCAAAATTACACCAAAATACATGTTTTCATACAGTTTTGTCATGTGCCATAATAGTGCAGCGTTTGCCCTCACATTACCGCCCCATGTGACATTGGTGTAACTCTGTATACATGGAGAAAAGTATGTCTGGGGATAAATTTCATTGATTCCACATACCCTGTTTCCCCGAAAATAAGACCTGGTGCATTTTTTTGATGCAATTCAGAGTTTGGCTGCTTATGCTGAGGTTTGTGATTAAATCACTACAGTATATTACTACGTGTTGATTTTTTGTTCAACAATAAATGTGAATTCTTGTTCATGGAAAAATAAGACATCCCCTAAGAATAAGTCTTAGCTCGTCTTTAGGAGAAAAAAATTTATATAAGACACTGTCTTATTTTTGGGGAAACAGGGTATTTGCACATATTGATTAAGGCTAGCCTGCTGCTGCGCAACGTGCAAGTCTGAATTGTGCAGTATTCCCACAACATCGCCCTCCTCCTGTTTCAACAACTTAAGTTAAATAAAGAATAGTGGAAGTTTTCTTGTATAAGTTCTCTGTAGTTTATCGTTTTTAACAGCTCTGTATTCACAAGCAAAGTTGTTAAGATCATAGAGTTTTTTTGTTGCCTATCATATCTCATGAAGTTACATAGCTCTGAAATAGATCAGTACCAGCTACAGACATGTCTGGCTTTTCAAAAGTGACAGAGTTACTTTCAAGGTCAAAGTATTGAAGATTGTGAAATGCATTGGGTCCACCATGATCCAAAGGCTTGTGCGAGATCTTGTATTTCTCTTGGCGCAACCTGCAGAGCCAAACGTTAACAAGACATGAGTAATTGTTTTTGTGGATAGATTGGCATATGACCTAAGTGACTTCAAACTACAAAATGACTTCTATGATGTCATGAAAACAAAATAACAATACACAGCCCCAATTCTAAAAAGTTGTGACCCTGTATTATATGTAAAGAAAACAAGAATGCAATGATTTGAAAATCTCTTACATCCACATATTATTCCCAACATAATATAGAACATATATCAGAAGTTTCATAGTTTCATAGTTTGTAAGGCTAAAAAAAGACAAGACGTCCATCTAGTTCAGCCTGTTGTGCTGTGTTGATCCAGAGGAAGGCAAAAACCCCCAATGAGGTAGAAGCCAATTGTCCTCATTTTAGGGAAAAATTCCTTCCTGACGCCAATCTGGCATTGGAAAAATCCCTGGATCAATGACCCCTCTCCTGAATCCTAGTCACTATAACTTGTTATATGATTACGCTCCAGAAATGCATCCAAACCCTTTTTGAACTCGGTGTATATTGAATTCACCATGACAAGTCCCTCTGACAAGAGAATTCCATAGTCTCACTGCTCTTACAGTAAAGAATCCCTTTCTATGTTTATGTAGAAACTTTCGTTCCTCAAGACGTAAAGGATGCCCCCTTGTTCTAGATACAGCCCTGTGTATAAATAAATCTTGGGAGAGATCTCTATATTGACCTTTGATGTATTTAAACATATTTATTATGTCCCCCCGAAGCCTTCTTTTCTCTAAACTAAATAACCCTAATCTTGCCAATCTTTCTGTGTACTGTAGTCCACCCAGTCCTTTTATTATTTTTGTTGCCCGCCTTTGTACCTGTTCAAGCTCTACAATGTCTTTCCTGTGCACTGGTGCCCAAAACTGTACACAATATTCCATGTGTGGTCTAACCAGTGACTTGTATAATGGGAGAATAATGTTCTCATCATGTGCATCTATGCCCCTTTTAATGCACCCCATGATCCTATTTGCTTTGGCTGCTGCTGCCTGACACTGGCTGCTACAATTAAGTTACTGTCCACCAGGATTCCCAAGTCCTTCTCCATGTCACTTTTTACCCAGTGTTTTTTCCATTAACATGTAATCATGTATGGATTTCTCTTCCCCATGTGCATAACCTTGCATTTATCAGAGTTAAACCTCATCTGCCATTTCCCTGCCCAGGCCTCCAACTTATCCAGATCCCTTTGTAATAACATATTATCCTCTATTGTGTTGATTACTTTACAGAGCTTAGTATCGTCTGCAAAGATCGATATTCTACTGTGTATTCCCTGTGTAAGATCATTAATGAAAATGTTAAAGAGGATAGGGCCCAATACTGACCCTTGTGGTACTCCACTAGTAACAGCGATCCAGTCTGAGTATGTACCGTTAATTACTACCCTTTGTTTTCTATCAGTGAGCCAGTTACTTACCCACTTGCACACATTTTCCCCCAGTCCAAGCATTCTCATTTTATTTACCAACCTTTTATGTGGCACTGTATCAAATGCTTTAGAAAAATCTAGATATATGACATCCAGTGCCTCACCCCGATCCAGTCTAGCACTGACTTCCTCATAGAAGCTGATGAGATTAGTCTGACAGGACCGATCCTTCATGAACCCATGCTGGAACGGCGTTATACATTTATTTTCAGTGAGATACTCCAGGATAGCATCTCTGAGAAAACCTTCAAACATTTTACCTACAACAGAGGTTAAGCTTACTGGCCTATAGTTTCCTGGATCACTTTTTGACCCCTTTTTGAATATTGGCACCACATTTGCTATGCGCCAATCCTTTGGGACATACCCCGTTATTAGACAGTCCATGAATATTAAAAGTTAAAAGTGAATTCATTTTTGGAATGAAATGAAAAAAGATGTTTCATTTGACGGCAGTATCCCACTTAAAAAAACTGGGTCAGGGTTAACAAAAGGCTAAAATAGTAAGTGGTACTCATGAAAGAAAAGCTAGTGCATTAATTTTCAACACATGTAAGAAATCACATGGCTGTGTATACAAAGAAAATGTTAGGCATTCAGAAGCAAAAAAAAAAAAGGTTAGAGGTTTCTGCAAGTTTACATTGAGAAACATTCCACAATTTTTAGACGCAAAGACTTTGACTCCCGCTATCTGCAGTACATAATATCAAAAGATTCAGAGAATCTGCAGAAATCTGTGTGTACAAGGGACATTATTGGATCTTTGTGATCTATGGGCCGTCAGGCACCACTGCATTAAAAACAGGTAGGATTTGTTAATGCAAATCATTGCATTGGCTCTGGGATACTTACAGAAATCAATGCCTTGAACAGAGTTCCCCATGTAATTCACAGATACAAGTTAAAGTTCTATCATGCAAAGAAGCCATACATCAACACAATCCAAAAAGAGCACCGGTTTTCCTGTGCAAAAATTCATTTAAAAATGTGCTGTTCTGTGGTCAAATAAATCACATTTTTAAATTATTTTTGGAAACCATAAACATTGAGGGCGACATGTATGAATCTCGGCGCGTCGTAGCGCACGTTTTCGCCCGATTTCAAGCGAAAACTGCGCCTCATGTGTGTCGGCGCCCGAGGTGCGCTCATACATGCGGTGAAAAGTTCCCTGCGCCTCGCCAGTGTGTGGGGCACAGTGCGGGATTTAGGCGCAGAAGGGACTGCGCCTAACATGTATTCCGATTCGAGACAAGCTGGAAATGAGCGAAAAATCATTAAACATGTTAGTGAATAGCAAAAACAGTTGTCTTTCAAATGAATGAATGAAGTGAAAAATCAAAGCTGTCTAAAAGCGATTAAATGTAGTGAAAGTGTGGATCATTAAAAATTAAAGTGAAAATATATAAGATGGCTCAAGAAATAAATTTTTATTATAGTTTTATTATAGATTGCATTAGAAAACCCATAAGAGCGTCGCTCGCTCTCCCATTGGCCCAAATAATCGCGCCTCTTTTAACTTAGCCAATCACAAACAGAGCTTGCTCTGCATTTCTTTTCCCCATAGAACTCTATGAGAAAGTAGCTCACCCGCTGATTGGCTAAACAGGACGAGCCCCTCTTCCTCCCAACCAATCACAGTACTAGAATATTTCCTATAGACAGTAATAACTTTTAGGGCGCCCTTCTATCGCGCCCTTCTTCCTCCACTCAAAATAGACGCACTACATATGATTGGTGGATTCATATCTGCCGCCTGGGCTCAACCAATCAGCTCTTTTCGGCATATTTACTGTATTTTGAACTGTCCCTCCTTTTCATTTGATTGGTCAACACTACTCCATAGGTTATAATGGTTCGCTCCTATTCTGATTGGTTGGTTTCTGCCGACTAATAAGAAGCGCTTACAGAGTTTGAATTACTGTATTTCCCGGCAATGTACAATATCGCAATTCCTGATGTAGCGCCGGTCTCAGCGACAAACCCGTTGTTATTGATTTTATTTATGTCTGTTTATAGAACGTTTTAGCTCTTTTTCAGATAATATTTTAAACCTAATAAAAACGATTTTTTTAATCATACTCCATGCCGCACGGCGCTGAGAGCCGAGATTTCATTGCCACGAGCTCTCCATTGACTACAATGGAACAAAGTAGCTCGTGCTCTGATTGGCTGGGATAGCCAAGCCCCCGCTAGCTCAGCCAATCAGCTCTTTTCTGCCTTTTTTACTGTATTTTGAATTGTCCCGCCTTTTCATGTGATTGGTCAATACTTCTCCATAGCTTATAATGGGTCATTGTCGCTCCTATTCTGATTGGCTGGTTTATGCCGACCAATGAGAAGCGCTTACAGAATTTTAATTACTGTATTAACCGGCAATTTCGAATATCCCAATACCTGATGTTGCGCCGGTGACGGCGACAAACGCGTTGTTAGTGATTTTTATTTATGTTTGTTTTTAGAAGGTTTGTCTCACGGGGCTGAGAGCTGTGTACTGTTGTAACAATCGACCTAGAGCACATTTTGCCCCATTCCATTACGTTCTCGCTTCACTTCGCCTCCTCCGGCTCATTTAGACCTGAATCAACTAGGTCTGCCTGTCGGGGCTGCAATGCGCCTCACTTTGCCGACCCGCGATCATGCAGGCCTCGGAGTACTCGAAAGTGCCGTGTCCCACCCCAGAACGCCCACACTGCGCCCATTGCACGTCCCTTCATGTTAGGCGCATCCGAAAGTGGCGAAGCTTGCGCCTAACATCGCATCGCTGCGTCCGACAGTGGATTCGGACCGGTGAGGCGCAGTTTCCGCCAGAAAACAGGTGCAACTTCCGATCATACATGTCGCCCTGAGTTTGTACAACAACTCCCATCCAGACAAAGTCTCTTTTAATGAAGGTCCTGCATATTTCAGCAAGACAATGCTAAACCACATACTCCATCCATCACAGCAGCATGGATTCACTGTAGAAGATTTACAGGTACTAAACAGGTCGCCTGCAGTCCAGACCCTAGAAAACATCTAGGGCCATTTGTATGAAAACTGTCTAGGTCCAAAATTCACTTAGTTGCCCATAGCAACCAATCAGAGCACCCCTTTCATTTTACCAGACCATTATAATAAATAAAAGAGGCGCTCTGATTGGTTGCTATGGGCAACAAAGTGAATTTTGGACCTAGATGGTTTTCATAGATGTGGCTCTTAGAGCGACATGTATATATGCTTTCAGCCCAAAAACTGTTACAGCCCTGTTCTCTAGATGTATGAGCAGGCGCTCTCCAAAAGTAGGCGCGTATTGCGGCCCTGTGGCACACTGTAATACGTCTAAGATGTAGAGGCGTTCTGAGGGGCGTGTTGCACCACAACTGTATGATTCTACACATTTATGACTGGAGGATGACAAAACTAGGTGCATTACTGCTGGAACAGCCAGACCAAGTTAAACGTGTCTACCTGAGCATGAGTTGTCGTAGTGGAACTAGAATGCGCCAAATCTAAGACCCGCAGTCAGGGCCGTTACTAGGGGCGGGCAAGGCGGGTGATCGCCCGGGGCACCTAGGCTCCACTCACCCGAGGGGGGCGTCGTGACCGTCTGCCTCGCCCGCCCGGAGATCAGCCCTTGACTTTGCGCAGCCATTGTAACACGGCTGCACAGAGTCACTCAGCAGCTGCACACTCGCTGTGCAGCTGCTGCTACAGGGAGGAGGCAGGACGGATCATTACCATCCTGCCTACTCCCCTGTATCAGCGTCGCAGGGGGCGCGCAGCTTTCACCACACTCCCTGCGATGCTCGATCTCCTCGGCTGGCAGCTCTGCCGCTGAGGAGATCTCTGGGAGCTGCGTGACCGTGTAAGCGGCGTGATGAAGTCACGCAGCTTACACTGCTCTGCAGCTCCCAGTCCTGGATGCGAGGATCTTGGGATTGTGGCATGTTGAGTAATTTTTTTTATTTCATCAATAACTGCTACCTGGCTATGGGGACACTACCTGGCTACAATGGGACAATACCGGGCTACAATGGGGCACTGCCTGGCTACATGGGGACACTGCCTGGCTACATGGGGCACTACCTGGCTACAGGGGCATCTATCTGGCTATAGGGGCATCTACCTTACTATATGGACATCTACCTGGCTATAATAGACTACTACCTCACTATATGGGCATCTACCTGGCTATAAGGGACTACTGCCTGGCTATAGGGGCGTCTGCCCGGCTATAGGGGCATCTACCTGGTTATAAGGGACTACTACCTGACTATAAGGGACTACTACCTGGTCATAAGGGTCACTACCTGACAATAAGGGGCTACTACCTGGCTACATGGGCTACTACATGGCTACAGGGGCTACTGTCTGACTACATTGGCTACTAAATGGCTACATGGGCTACTACATGGCTACAGGGGCTACTACATGGCTACAGGGGCTATTATATGACTACCATATGAGGTGCTATAGATGGGGAGTTTTTGTATAGGAATTGGTAGAGAAGTGCTGATAAATTGAGGAGTCTAAGATGTTTTTTTTTGTAAATTTTACAGTGAAGAGTTGTGGCCGGGAGAAGTCGTCATGGCAGTCTGGGACAGATGAAGAGAAACAACAACTCTTCAGAGACGTCTCCTGTAAGTGCCTGGATGTAACTTTACTGTAATCATTTATATGTCTGCAGAGCCTCTGTACAACTGGTATCCACCACTGTATGGTCACTGTATGGGGGTAATATAGGTTGTAGTATAATGGTTTGTATTCAGTAATGGTCAGTTTGTATTATTTGGTCACTATGTGCTGGTGATATGTGGTCCTTAATAGAACATTGGTGCTATTAGCCTTGGGATTCTGGTTGGTGTAGCAGTGTTATTTGGTAACTGTATGACTATTATTTAGTAGTTTTGTACGTAGCACATAGTGGTAAAGCTTTTTGTATATTTTAGATTTGGTTGATGGTGATGCAATTTGTCGAATTGTGGTGCATTATGTTACCAAGAGGAGGGGAGGCGAAATTTCTTCACCTCGCCCTGAGTGAAATTTAGCCTAAGAACGGCCCTGCCCGCAGTAGAACAGGTTCATACATTCTGCCACGTTCTACCCTACTTTAAAAGCTATTTAGAACTGGCCTCTATGCACCTTGATCATACAAGACCCAGGACTGTTAAGCAGCTAGAATCCTACATCAGACAAAAAGGGGAAAACATTCATCTCCCCAAACTCCAGCAATTGTTCTCCTCACTTCCCAGATGTTTACAGACTAGGGGATGCTACACAACTATGTCCCAGCATTTTTGAAATATGTTGCTACCATCAATTCATAAATGAGTTAATTCTTTTCAAATGAAACAAGAAAAATGTCTAACTTTCAACCTCTGATATGTGTTCTATGTTCTGTTTTGAAAAGAGATATCCAAATCATTGCATTCTTTTTTCTTTACATTTTAAACAATGTCATAACTTTTTTGGAATTGGGGTTGTAACAATAAGCCTGCATCCACACTATAAATGACAAAATACTGTCTGATTTTCAATCTGAGTTTACACTGAAAAACGATTCGTCCGACAAGTATTTTGAACTGATTTTACATTAAAAATAACTAAGGATTTTAGTCTGTTTTAGTTTTCCGTCACTGATTTTAGCTTTATTTTTTGTCCGGATTTTTAAACCGTTTTCGTATGGTTTTTCAATTGAATTTGTGGCTCATAAAGCACTACCGAGTTGTTTTTTGGTCAGACCCCGCCAAAAACATTGCCAAAAACAGTTCCTTAACTTTCTTGTCTGTTTTTATACCTTTTCATTGACATCAATAGTAAGTTTTCAGACAGCAATCAGCCTGAAGAATGTGCATGTTCCAAATCTTTTGCAAAACCGTCTGCTTTGAAATCAGACCTGAAAAAAATCAATGGCATGTAGACTTCTGGTCTGATTTTATATTAAAGTCTATGGGGATGGCTTACAGTCAGTTTTTAAACTGATTCAAAATCTGAAATCAGTGTTAAAAACAGACTATAAATCCTTGCTGTGTAGATTGACCCCAATAGTTAGCTTCAGTTATCAAAACTGCTTTTTTTTAAGGAACTGTTTCCACATTCTTGATCTCATACCTATCAAATTTATATTGTTTATATGAAATACAAATACTAGTACATGATATGACTGCTCAGGTAGTGCTATACTTTGTAGGACTAATGCTATGCTCATATAGATAGATAGCGCCTGCTAAACCGTTCCAGAGGGTGACTCTATAAGGGTAGTTTTAGACAGTGGTCCCCTACTCAGAACCCCCTCTACTACTCAGACTGGACAGTTGCTAGCAAAGGGCAGATCTTATTAATGAGAACCCATGGCAGAGATATATTTTTTAAGGCATTTTTATTACTTTCTGCAAAGTCAAACGTTTACATACACTAGGATTACTATGCCTTTAAACAATTTGGGACAGCCCATATGATGATGACATGTCTTTGGAAGCTTCTAATAGGCTTATTGGCAACATCTGAGTTAGAGACACACATGTGGATGTATTTTCATTCACACCAGAAATCAGCCAAGATATCAGGAAGAGAATTGTTTACTTGCAAAACGCAACTTAAATTGAGCTGTTTGGCCATAATGATCATTGTTACGTTTGGAGGAAAAAGGGAGAAGCTTGGAAACCTAAGAACACCATCCCAACTGTGAAACACAGGGGTGGCAGCATCATGTTGTGGAGTTTTTTTGCTGCAGGAGGGACTGGTGCACTTCACAAAATAGATGGCATCATGATGCCAGGAAAGACGATTATGAGGCAATACTGAAGCAACGTCTCAAGACATCAGCCAGGAAGTTAAAGCTTGGGCGGAAATGGGTCTTCCAAATGGACAATGACTCGAAGCATACTGCCAAACTGGTTACAAAGTGGCTTAAGGATAATCAAGTCAATGTTTTAGAGTGGACATCACAAAGCCCTGATCTCAATCCTAATGAAAATGTATGGGCCAAGCTGAAAAGACAGGTGCGAGCAAAGTGACCTACAAACATGGCTCAGTTACACCAGTTCTGTCAGGAGGAATGGGCCAAAATTCCTATCATCTATTGTGAGAAGCTTGTGGAAGGATCGAAAACGTTTGACCCAAGTCATGCAGTTTAAGGCAATGCTATCAAATACTAATGACATGGATGTAAACTTTTCACTTTGCAGAAAGTAATGAAAATGACTTAAAAAGTCTCTCTCTTATTATTATGCATGTGGCAAATATAAATAATTTTGGTTCCTAATTGACCTAAAACGGGAAAGGTTTATTATGATTTCATGTCACATTGAGAAAAACATACATATGTATCTTTATATAGTGTATGATGTAAACTCCTGGTTTCCACTGCATATATCTATCTATCTATATATATTCTTCCAATGGATTCATACAGCAATGATGTTGAAATAAGCTTGGAAAGTAGCAAATAGAGTTTTCACTTCCCTTTGTATTATATGCGCAAATTATGCAAATACAGTAATTCATGAATCCACAATGAACCTGCTGTCAGTGCAAAAATCCTTAAATGTCATCCATGAAATAGTAAGCTGTAAAATAATAGAGGTTACTGGGTTATTGAGCTTTTATCTTGGCAATTACTTTCCTTTTTACTTCAACATGGGGAACATTTGTACCATGATAACAGATTGCAGGACATGGACCTTGTATCGATAACGGAGAACAGAAATTTTTTCAGCACAGCTACTGAAGGAGAATTTATGTTTTTTAAAATGTCCTAGAAAAATGACAGTTTTCTACAGTTCTCCTTTAGTACTTACTAATATATACCTCTAATTACACAGAGAAATGATTGTACTGTAGACAAGCGCACAATAATCATTTTTCTAAACAACTTGTATTTAAGTAGCAAAACTAGCTGCGATCTGCGCTGAAAGCTGCCTATAACTGTGCATTACAAGACAGAGCGCCTTGCTGCCTCCTATATCAAGTAGGGAAGCCAGCATGGTAGATGTAATTGTAATTTTATGGCGCTGGCTCCCCTATTGGATGTGACAAGAAGCTGCTCTGTCTCCTAGCACATTATTATGACCACCAGCTAATATCTATATTAAAAGGGTTTTCCAAGACCCCCCTACCGCCTCCCACTGTGCTAAATCAATTACTGACCTCTGTGGTCATATGTAGTACATGCAAGCATGTGACTGTTGAGGCCAGAGATTGTTTGCAGTGTCATGTGATCCATGAACGTGAAGTCATCAGTGAGGGACCAGGAGACAAACACTGGAGCTCTGACAGCACTGGTGATAGGCAGGGGCGCTGCTAGGGTCCTAAAACATCCGGGGCCCGGGCCCTCTGTGTTACATTTTGCTCAGTAGGGCTTCGTTCACACAGCATTTTTCACGCCACATTGTGAACTGTGACATATTTTTACAGAGAAAAAAAACTTCTGTTCTCGTCACTAATTTCCTTCATATTCCTCATAGATTCCGTCTATCACCTCAGCAGTCACTGCACAATCAAAGTCAACACGAACAAATTTTCTTTTCAAAATCTCTCACCTACGTTTGACAGTGTAATAACTCATAAATAACAGTCACCTAATAATACACCGATACATGGAGCAAATATACCAGACGAATGATTGCTACTAAAGAAAACTACAAAACCAAGACCCAAAACTATTACTACTTAAGGATAAATAATCCTGCCAGACCCTGACCAAATGCGACCCCCACATGTGACTATCAGTTGTACAAAGGCTCTGAAGACGTATATTACTGCCATACAGTAACCAGATAGTGGTAGATACTAGTTGTATGTAGATGCTCATCAGAAATATGTGATTACATTGTAGTGACATTTAGTGACTCACAGGAGACGTCTTTTCTGACCGGAGTCGTTAACTTTCCTTTTTCTTCTACATCTGTCTCAGACCACGTGATGACTTTTGCCGGCCACCACTCATCTCTGCAGAATTTACCACACAAACATTTTAGAATCCTCAAATTTCCAGCACATATATACCCACCAACCTAATGGGGGTATGATAGAAAAGCCAGGTGTCTGCTGTGGGTGATGGGGAGTCCCCCATTGTTCTTTTATAAGCCTGCATTATATAGGTTTATAGATCCCCTCTTAGAAGTTAGGTATATAGTTCTCCTCAGTAGGTATGTAGGTTATATGCCCCCCAGTAGGTAGGTATTAAGGTTATATGTTCCTCAGTACGTAGAGATATAGATTAGAGTCCCCCAGTCTGTAGATGGGAAATAGGGTCCCCCAGTCGATATATAGATAATAGGTCCCCCAGTATATAGATAGGTAATAGTGTCCCCCAGTATATAGATAGGCAATAGGGCCCCTAGTGTATAGATACATAATAATGTTCCCAGTAGATAGATAATAGGGCCCCCAGTATATATAGATAGATAATAGGGGCCCCAGTATATATATAGATAGATAATAGGGCCGCCAGTACATACAGGTACCTTATAGGTCCCCCAGCACTATATATGTAGTTTATAGTTAGGTTATGGGTTCCTCAGCACTATATAGTTAATTCATAGGTCCCCTAGCACATATATAGTTTATAGGCCCGCTAGCACTATATAGTTTATAGGTACCCTTCCAATATAGAGTAAGTTGATAGGTCCCCCAGCAATATATAGTTTATAGGCTCCCCAGCAGTATATAGTTTATAGGCTCCCCCAGCACATGTATAGTTTATAGGTGCCCAGCAGTATACAGTTTATAGGCTCCCCCAGCACATATATAGTTTATAGGCTCCCCCAGCACATATATAGTTTATAGGCTCCCCCAGCACATATACAGTTAATAGGCTCCCCCAGCACATATACAGTTAATAGGCTCCCCCAGCACATATACAGAAGGTATAGGGCTAATTAAAGATAACAAACCTAACAACACTCACCTTACCTCGCTCCCTGCAGCTGTCGCTGCTCCCGGTCTTCTTCAGGCAGCGTGAGGTCACCAGGCCACGCAGGCAGCATGATGACGCTCACGCCACCTGTGCTGTGTACTCTGATGAGCTGCATCCTGCGACTCATCAGAGTACTCTGCGGAGCGAAGAGCCATCGCTCTCCACTCCGCAGAAGCATGTAACTGTATGTGTGTCCGGCGGACGCACATACAGTTAGTCCCTGGGCTGCTGACATCGCCAGGGACGACGATACTCAGCGGAGCAGGGAGCACTCACTCTCTGCTCCACAGAAGCCTGTAGCCGTATGTGCATCCAGCAGACGCACATACAGCTGAGAAGGCGGTCGGCGCTCCAGGCCCACTGCAGCGGCCTTGAGCTCGGCGAGGTTCGGGGCACAGGGAGTTTTATTCGGGGCACAAAACTGCCTAGCGAAGCCCCTGGTGATAGGAGAGGTAGTTATGGCTTAATTTTCTATTTCAGCACAGTGGGAGGTGATAGGAAGGTTTTTAAAAGTCCTGGTAGGTTGTCTCAGGTATGTGAAGCCATGCTGACTGCACCCCACAGCTGCTGGAGGATGCATGGGGGAAGATCTATAGAGCAAACTCAATGATTAAGGTGATTCCACAGATGCTGAAGTACTTGAACAACTTGGTCATGTTCTTCCAAGCAATGTTGGACATTTTTTAGCCATGTGAAAAGTCACATTGTCTTGCTAAAAGATTAGCCTGGCCCAATACCCAATAGTTCTATGAAGATGCCCAGATCACTTGGGGTTAAGGGGAAACTCCCCACTGATATATCTGGAAGACTCTTATGTGCAGGGACTTGAAGTTGGTTTCCACCATCTGCTGCAGGCTGTGTAGCTCTGATTGTATGAAAAGACTATTTGAAAGCTGCCTTTCTTATGTGTATAAGACCTTGCTTGGAAGAACAATAATGGTGCGTTCACATGGCAAAGACCAAATACCGGTTAGGTTTCCAGACCAGTATTTAGTCTGTTTTCGTCACATAAGGGGATGGCTTATGTTCAAGCCCTCCAACTTCGCACCCTCATGTTCATGGTGCGAACTGGGGAAGTAGTGGGGAGAATGAACATGTTCTAAGTTTTTTGCGAACACTGGCAGTGTCAAAAAACTGTCTGGTGGAAAATCTGTACAGTGGGGACTGCTGCATGAACTTTTTATTAAAATCAATGGGGAGCGTTACATGTCGGTGTTCAGTTTGTAAAACCGCAATCTGTCTGAAAAACCGACTAATAATCCTTGCCTTGGGGACAAGCCCTAAAGGAAAGTTGTTGATGCTTCATAACTTCTAGTCTCCTGCCTGTTTATCTACATTGCACCATCATGGACACCTCACAACACCATCACAGGAAACTAGAGGACTACAACCACTATAGTGTGTCTCGGGGAATACCATCATCATCCACAGAATCCCTAACACTGTGCTGATGCCAGGGGACCATGAGAGGTGTTGTGATTGATGCCACAGTGATGTAACTACTACTCCCTGCCTCTCTGCTGCTATCCTGGTGCACCGCACATGCCAACAGTTCAATAATCATCACTTTTTTGCAATTCTGATAAATCGCCCTTTCACATTTACCTGTTGAACAAATAAAGCATTTACATTGAATGTAGTTAGAACTCCTGCATATTCCTGAAATGGTATGTGATGCAGTTTTTGGTGACACAAGCGCCCATTGGTCCCTGAAGCTAACCAGACTGTATGTGCCTTCTTTGCTGCACCCTCTCCTCCATGCACTAGTTCTGGCCTGTGCTGCTATTTAGAAGCACAATCAGCTATACAAATTACAATACATAGAAAAAGATTAATTATTAAAAATTTTATACTAGAATAGTCTTTTTTCTATTTGGAGGTACACTTAAAGGGACACTGCCATTAGAAAGGAAGATTTTTTGTTAAAACCAATATTCCTGGAAAACTATTTTTTTAGAATTCTTGGCAACATTTTCTTTTACTTTTGGCAATCCTATGCGAATAAAAATAAGAAAAAAATATTGTCCTTCTCTAGCTGTGTGAGAGAACTTTTGCTTGGCAGGGTGGATTAATTTCACTTAACTTCTGCTACTACTTATCTCTTCAGAGCCTCATTACAAATAGTTAGTAATGACATAATGATTTCTCTATTGTTCTCTCCACAGGGGTATAGAAAATTATATTAGACCATGAGCATTACATGAAAGGAAAATAGGGTAATCTTATTATTTTTTTTTTTTGTACTGAGGAGAGGTGAGGGGTCCTTCACACTTATCAGCTAACTGCTAATAATATTTACATTTCTCAGAACAGAGGCGGCCAGAATGAAGAACCATTAAGCAATCCTCTCACTGTTGTGTCATCAGAGCTCACATAAAGGTATCCACGGAGAGTAAGGGCTTGTCCCCATGACAAGGGTTTTAAGCCGGTTTTTGGGTTTGAAAACTGTCTGTAAACCGTCTGACAAAATTTAAAATGGACCTCTACAGAAAACCCGCGCGGTCCAAAAAACATAGAACATGTTCATTCTTCCGCCCAGTTTTCGGGTGGAATTTGAACATGTTAATGAGTGGGGGGAGGGTTTTTCTCCGTAAACAGCGAAGAAAAGCCGTCCTCCTGCGACCATGTGCACGGCCCAAAAACAGTGCAAATACCGGTCGGGATTTCTGACCGGTATTTGCACTGTGCCGTGGGGACGAGCCCTAATGTACATAAGGGAAGCTTAAAAAATTATATATATATAATATATAAAAAAAACAAAAAACATTTAATTAAAACAAATCCATACAACAGTCACATATCACTTGTCCATATGTGAAAATAATTGTTTTTATAGTGGTGTCCCTTTAAGTAATTTCTAACCGTTTGTTTAAAATGGCATGTTGCTAGTATATCAAGTCTGACTAAAATGATACCCACTAATCCAAAGAATAAAAAGTAGGAAAATCAGCAGGTAACAATAAGCACTGCTAATGCAGCAGCACTGCAGAACCTTCCCCCTCTAGATCAACCGTGGTCCCAGCGGTTAAATCTTCACCAATCATGGCGTATGGCATACTTTAGTGATAAACCATAACACTATATATCGGGAACGTGGCTTTATGTGAAAAAGCATGAGAGGGAGAGGAGATGGGCATCAAAAAGGATAAACCTAAGCCTAAGGCTTTTGTCTCTTTGTTCTGGGATCTCCACTAATGAAAACCTCTGACACATCTCTATAACATATCCAGAAAAATATATAGCATGGACGTCAGCATAAAAATCCTCCTTTATCGGAATCCAAAGTACAAAAAGAGCAACGTTTGGGCTCCAAAAGCAGTGAGCCTTTTTCATGCTTGAAAAAGGCTCACTGTTTTTGGAGCCGAAACGTTGCTCTTTTTGTACTTTGGATTCCAATAAAGGAGGATTTTTATGCTGAGGTCCGTGCTATATATTTTTCTGGATATGATATAGCGAGTTTTGGGCTATCTCGCTTAGGATGGTCTGTTGCATTACCTCCCTATGAAAATCTTAATAGGACTTCAGTGCTGACCCAACTACGTTTATTACATCTCTATAACATGTCCTGTCCTGACATCCTATTCTTATTATTTACAAAGGAACTAGTTGTTGAGGCTGCCATTGCCTTATAATAGTTCATCACTTTTCTAGAAATAATAGTGAGTTTAGTTACAACTGATATTACTATGATACTTATGTAATTGTAGTTCATTAGTTATGTATGTATTTATTTATTATTCGCCTTCTTTGTAATTTCACTCATTTGTGCCATTGCTAAAGGTCTACGCGCAATGAAACACCCGGTTCGAAGTAGCTGGGATATTATTACTAACTTGGTGACTTAATTAAGCCTTATATTTGCATAATAAAGCTTAAAGAGAACCTGTCACATAGGTTATGCCCCCCTTGCTGAGGGGAGCACAAGCTAGTGTCAGACCTGCTGTTTCCAGCACTGTGTCCCTTATTCTGTAAGATGCTGTAGTTTTAGAGGATTTAATGCCCAAATCTGCAGTTTTCAGCCAGAAAAGAATCAGAGCCAGTTTTTTTCATACCCTGCCCACCTGAGACTAGCTCCGCCCACCTCATAACTGATTAACCTATTACTTTGAATAGGTAGAAACATGTGAATAACTGACAGGTGGGTTAACGGGCGGGGCTAACACCTGCTCATGAATAAGCTGGACTCTTTTCTGGCTGCAAAGATTTGAGCATTAAATACTCTAAAACCACAGCATCTTACAGAATAAGGGACACAGCGCTGGAAACAGCAGGTCTGACACTAGCTTGTGCTGTCCTCAGCAAGGGGAACATAATCTAAGTGTCAGGTTCTCTTTAAGGATATGTTCACACGTTGGGTTTGTCCTATCAGAAAAACCCACTGTGTAATCCTTAGCAGGAATCTGAAGCGATACCTCAGATTTCTTCAAAGATTTGTCATTTGCAGAAGCAGTTTTCTGCATGTCAATTCTTTCAAAGATGGAACCGACAGGCAGGAGGAAAACACGCAATGCGCATCTCTCATGTGAATGCCGCTGCGTGTTCCTGTCGGTCCCCGAGACACATCTAGAAAGCGTTAATGTTAATACGGAGGCAAAACTCCATGTGAACAAGCCTTTACAGTGTACATGTAGATACATTTCCGGAAATGTCTACTCTAGTGTCTAGAAATATCTATTTTGTTTGGATAACACATTGTACATCTCACCATTTTCCATTGCCATGAGAGAGGTCCTGCTTGCCGATTTCCTCTTGGATATCTTCTTCTGTGATGGTTAGCAAGGATTTTGCATTGCAGTTTGTTTCATTCTGCAGAATACATAACAGTAATATGACCCAGGTCAGGTTTGCGGTTCCAATGCAAAGTAAGGGCATGTCCCCACGGCACCGGTTCTTTGTTGGTTTTTCAGACGGTTTGCGGCTTTACAAACCGTCTGAAAACCGACAAACAACGCTCCCCATAGACTTCAATGGAAAATCCGTACAGCAGTCCCCACTGCATGGATTTTCTGCCAGATGGTTTTTTACACAGCCGGTGGTCCGAAAAACTTAGAACATGTTCATTCTTCCGCCCGGTTTTTGGGTGGAACATGAACATATGGGTGCAAAGGAGGAGGGCTTCAATCCACAAACCTCGGAGAAAAGCCATCCCCCGAGTGCCAAAAAAAGACCAAATACCGACCAGTATTTGGTCTTTACCTAATGTTACTGTTTAGAGCATAATTACAAAAATGTACTCTTAATTAAAAAGAAAGAGGAAACTCAAATCTGGGGAAGGTCATGGTAGCTTTTTTTTCTGTACTATGACTATTTTTATGTGATTCCTAGGGCAACAATTTACCATAGGTAGAGTGTGAACAGAGCAGACTGGATTCCATAATGAAAAAAATGATTTGTGGCCCCCTGCTATTGCTGGTTGCCATTTCCTGCTCCATCTTAGGACAAGTCAATCCTGCCCTCTACCCCTTTTACATCCTTGGTAGAAGAGAAGATGGCAGGAATCTCTATGCTCAAACTGGCATCAAGTCATGATGATGAGCCATCAGTATAAAGGACCCAAAACACAACCAACACTTGTAATGGGGTTTGTTGTGGGTTTCTCAAAGTTTCTGTTTTGATTGTGGGGTTGTGCTGCATGCTAAAATATACAGAGCATCTATAGTGGATTGTATTCATTGCTTATAAAATGGAGAAAATTAAGAAATGCAAACATATTTATACAGTTGTTCTATAGGTAAGCAATAATTTGTCATAAGTCTAATACATACATCTTAATTATACTTGACAATTCTCTTGGAATCTCCACCAGGGTTTCTGGAAGAGTTGACAAGTCTCTCGAGCAGCACCCAGATGGTGCGGGCTCAGAAGCTGTGCCTGTACTGCGTTGTAGGGTATGTTTACCTTGTATCACTGCAAACGCTCAGCAAGGGTATGTTCACATGGCGTATTGCGGCACGTAGTGTACGTGCTGCAATACGCAGGGTGCATTAAAAGTACTCGCTGTAATTCTAAAGCTCTATGAGAGCTATGAATTACCATAATTGCGGGGCTCATCTCAGGTATATTAAAGCACAATTATGTACCAAAATAAGCCCCTCAATTACGCCGTGTGAACATACCCTAACAAAGAGAAGCTAAGTGACTGCTGTGGTGATGTGGCGTCACTCAGTTTTCCTCCAGCATCCAGGAAAGCTGTCTAATGGCACAATCATCCAAAAGCTCCTACAAACTACCCTTCTGTGTTCTGGGTCTATTCCCAAATCCTCATTTTATACAGTCCATTAAATTATACTGTGCTGTGCTATGTCCTGTATGTGAATTGTGAACAGTGGACTACACCTCGCATCATGTATCTCTGCTGTATATGTTTAATTGCTGTGCTGTACCCTGGTATGTGAATGCCTAGATTTGACTCAATCTCTGTATTGATTAATCACCCTATGTTTATTTGTATTGCTAGTGACTCCACATTCTGCCCTTGTAGCATCTCCTCTGCTGGCTTATTTGTAACTCCACCCATTACTGGCAGCTGGGCCCACTGATTTATATTAATGAACTGCACATAGCAGGGTATAAATTTGTTAGCTTGGGTCAGTATTGACCATTTTGGTCAGTATAGCCATGTAGAGTACTGGACCAGATATGAAAGTGAGTTATCTGAAATAAGACCGAAATGAGACCAGAAGTGGGCCGAAGGGGGCTAAGAGGAACGCCTTTTCTTGTAAGTATCTAGTCTTCTTAAAAAAATCACCCTATTCACCGTGCTCACTATTGCTGTCTATCTTGCAGCCATCTACCTCCTGGCTTACCACCCAGTTATTCCCCCCGAGAATCCTATCCATATAAGGGCCTCTCTCCTTCCTTCACCTATGTATACATCCCACACACTCCTTTCCCTTTTCAACTACCACAAACCACCTGCTCACATTGTGCCGCACAAACGCCGCTCATACTCATCACTGAATCGTCAGCTGTATCTTTTCTTTCTCCTGCTTCTCGCTGCAGGTGACGTCTCTCCTAACCCCGGCCCACCCTCCATTACTGCTCACCCCACCTCCTCCCTCCATAGAAACCCTGCTAACCTGCTTGCTATTCACTGTACGTCTTTTCCAGTCCCTTTTAAATGTGCTCTGTGGAACGCCCGATCCGTCTGTAACAAACTCACTGCTGTCCATGACATGTTCCTCTCTAACTCCCTCAATGTCCTCGCTCTCACTGAAACTTGGCTCCAGCAATCTGACACCGCTTCCCTTGCCGCTCTCACCTATGGTGGGCTATACTTCACCCACACCCCCAGACCTGAGAGCAGGCAGGGTGGAGGAGTTGGCATACTTCTTTCTCCACACTGCACTTACCAGGTCATTCCTCCTGCACCCTCCCTCACTTTCCCCTCCTTTGAGGTCCACACCCTCAGACTCTTTCAGCCATTTTAACTCAGACTTGCAGCTGTGTACCGACCCACTGGCTCACCCCGCCAGTTTCTGGATTATTTTGCTGCCTGGCTTCCTCATTTCCTATCTACTGAAATACCCACTCTCATCATGGGTGACTTTAACATCCCCATTGATGACCCCATGTCTCCCTCTGCCTCTCAGTTCCTTTCACTAACCTCTTCTCTAGGCCTCTCGCAGTTTACTAACTCACTCACACACAAGGATGGGAACTCTGTTGATCTGGTTTTCTGTAACCATTCCTCAATCTCTAACTTTAATAATTCTCCTTATGCTCTCTCGAATCACAATCTTATTTCCTTCACTATTAATAATTCTCACCCATCTCTGGACACACCTGCCGGTCACCCGTTCAGACATATCTACTCCATGAACACTCAGGAATTCACAGACACCATACAGTCCTCACTGCCCCCAATCTCCTCCCTCTCCTGCCCTGACCTGGCGTCCAAACAATATTATGAAACTCTCTCCACCACCCTGGACACATTAGCAATGCTCACAAACCGCACCACCAGAGTCAGACAGCGGCAGCCTTGGCACACGCCTCAGACTCGCCATCTGCAGCGATGTTCCAGGTGTGCTGAGCGTCTGTGGAGAAAGTCGAAGCTACCTGCAGACTTTCTCCACTACCAGGGGCGTCACTAGGTAGTTTTGTTCGGGGCACAAGCCCCGGACCAGACTCCCTGTGCCCCGAGTCTCAGAACGTCCGGTTCCAGGTCATTACTGTGACCTGTAGAGCCGACAAGCTATTGCACTGTCTGTGCGTCCCCTGGACGCTCATACAATTCAGAGCAGCAGCAGCTATGTGCAGGCAGCGAGGGGGAGGGCGACTGCTCGGGATGACGGGAGCTGAGGAGGGAGGAGGGGGCGCCGCCTGCTCACACTGTGAAGGGAGTCAGGAAGCAGCGCGCTGTCCAGCCGTGAGAGGTCTTCACCCCCTGCTGTGCTCCTATCTCGGGACCAGACCAGCAAGAAGTGAGTGAGGAGCCTCAGTGCCGAACAATAATTTTAAGTAGTGTAATAAGGGGGAGACAAAATAATGTTCATGAATGTGAACTGTACTGAATGTATGTGTATGTAAATGTGTATGTATGTGTTTGTATAGATGTCTGTGTGTATGTATAAATGTGTATACGTGTGTGTGTATGCTCTGTATGTGTGTGTATGCACTGTATGTGTGTGTATGCCCTGTATGTGTATGTGTGTATGCCCTGTGTGTGTGTATGTATATTTGTGTATACACACACATATCCACAATATCACCTCATTCACATCACTAAAACATAATCCTGCCTGTGTATCTGTTAGGCTATTTTCACACGGTGTATTGTGACGTGTACAGAACGTGCTGCAATACACTGTGTGCTTCAGGAGCTCGCGCTGATCAACACGTCTTCTCGAAGCACGGGGGGAGGGGCGGATGGGGTGGCAACAGCCCGCCGGCCCCATAGACAGGCATTGACATGTCACTTATCTCCCCGCGCATACAATACGATCGTATTGTACGCATGGGGAGAGGACGTGTAATCCATAGTTCTCTATGAGAGCTATGGATTACTGCAATTACGCCATGTGAACATACCCTTAGACATGTAAACTATGACCTGATGATGAATTATATTTGAATATAATTTTTTTATATCTGTCATTAGTCAGGGTTACGTATGATTTTAGCTGCTGCAGCCAGACTAAGGCTCTGTTCACACTGCGTAAACCGCGGGGCGCATTTCATGCCGTATTTGCGCTTCAATACGCCCGACATGCGCGCCGCAATTACTGTAATTCATAGTTCTCACAGAGCTATGAATTACATCTCATCTCTCCCGTGTGTACAATACACACATATTGCACAACGGGGGAGAGAAGTGACGTCACTTACAGCACTGATAGTGGAAGTGAATGGACCGCCCCCCCTCCCCCCGTACCTGGAAATACACGCTGAACAGTATGTACTTCCAAAACACACGTTGTACTGCCCTAAAGGTCTGTTCACACAGCGCATGGTGGCACGGACCTGTGCACACCGCTATACGCCTGCTCTTGGAAGTACGTGCTCTCCAGCGTGTAGTTTCAGCAGCGCTCCGGCCACCTCCCATCCATCTTCACTTTCCCACTGAATGAAGTGGCAGGTCACTTATTTTTACGGGCGGGTTCTGTGTGCAGGGAAAACAGGTAATCATAGCCCTCACTGCTATGATTTTACCGTATTTGTGGGGCGCACTTTAGGCACATTACAGCACAGTTATGCCCCACAAATACGCTGTGTATGATCACACGATGTAATGTTGGACGGGTAATTGCGCTTCAATGCACCTGAAGTACGGGCCGACATTATGGTAACTCATAGCTGTCACTGAGAGCAACGATTACCTGTTCTGGGGAGAATAAATATTAGTGGGAGCTTCAGAGGAACGCACTGGCCACAGTTTTTTCTCTGTAAAAACACATGCAGCGGTTCATGGGGCGTAAAAAACACTGTGTGAAACCCGCCCTTCTGAGCAAAACACAACACAGGGCCCAGGTCCCGGATGTTATGGGACCCTAGCAACGCCCCTGTCCACTACAAATTTATGCTCAGGACATATCACAATGCCATTCACTGTGCCAAACAAAAATATTTCACCTCCCTCATCTCAACCTTACACAACAACCCTAAACGCCTGTTTGACACCTTCCACTCCCTCCTAAGGAATAAAGCTCAGGCCCCGGTCACTGACCTCTGTGCTGAAGACCTGGCCACTCACTTCAAAGACAAAATTGACAGAATCCGGCAAAACATCTCATCTCAAACCCCAAGCAGCACCCATCTGGTTCCTCCCCGCACATCCCCCAGCCTACTCTCAGCTCTTGACCCGACGACAGAAGAAGAAGTATCCAGGCTTCTCCTGTCTGCACGCCCCACCACCTGCTCTACTGACCCCATTCCCTCCCACCTCGTCCAGTCCATTTCTCCAGCTGTCCTCTCTCACATAACTACAATCTGTAACCTCTCTCCATTGGGATCTTTCCATCTTCCTTTAAACACGCTGTTATAACTCTTTTACTGGACCCATCCTGCGCTGCCAACTACCGACCAGTCTCTAACCTGCCCTTTATCTCTAAACTCCTCGAACACTTGGTCTACTCTCGCTTAATCCGCTATCTCTCTGCTAACTCTCTTCTCGATCCTCTACAATCAGCGTTCCGCACCCTACACTCCACAGAAACTGCTCTAGCAAAAGTTTCAAATTACCGCCACACATAAATCTCAGGGTAACTACTCGTTGTTGCTTCTTCTGGATCTCTCTGCAGCGTTTGACACTGTTGATCACCACCTTCTCCTCAGCATGCTCAGCGCCATTGGCCTCCAGGACACCGCTCTCGCTTGGTTCTCATCCTACCTCTCTGACCACTCCTTCAGTGTCTCATTTGCAGGTTCTACCTCCTCTCCTCTTCCTTTTGCTGTCGGGGTTCCTTAGGGATCCGTTCTTGGTCCTCTCCTCTTCTCAAACTACACAGCCCCCATTGGACAAACCATCAGCAGATTTGGCTTACAGTACCATCTCTATGCTGATGACACTCAACTATACACCTCCTCCCGGGACATCACTCCTGCCCTGTTACAAGACACCAGTGACTGTCTGTCCGCTGTCTCTGACATTATGTCCTCCCTGTATCTCAAACTAAACCTTACTAAAACCAAACTTCTAGTCATCCCACCATCTACTAACAGACCTTACCTTGCCATTTCTGTCTCAGTGTGTGGCACCACCTTAACTCCTAGGCAGCAGGCATGCTGTCTTGGGGTTATACTAGATTCTAATCTGTCTTTCATCCTCTATATCCATTCCCTTGCCCGATCCTTTCAACTGCACCTCAAGAACATCACCAAAATCCGTCCTTTTCTCACTGTGGAAACAACCCAGACTCTCACTGTTGCTCTTATTCTTTCTCGTCTTGACTACTGTAACTCCTTGCTTATCGGTCTCCCTCTGTGCAAACTCTCCCCTCTCCAATCTATCCTGAATGCAGCAGCCAGGCTTGTCTATCTTTCCAGCAGCTATACTGATGCCTCTACCCTTTGTCAGTCACTGCACTGGTTGCCTATTCATTATAGAATACAGCATAAACTCATCACTCTAATCCATAAAGCTCTCCACAGTGCTGCACCCCCTACATCTCCTCCCTCATCTATGTCTACCACCCTACCCATGCTCTCCACTCTGCTGATGATATCAAATTACATTCCTCAATCATCTGAACCTCCCAAGCCCATCTCTAAGACTTCACACGTGCAGCACCAGTTCTCTGGAACATGCTACCGTGGGCGATTAGGCACACTCAGAACTCTCATAGCTTTAAAAGGGCCCTGAGACCTGAGAACACATCTTCTCACTCTGGCCTACCAGAATCCCTAATGGCTAACCCCCCCCCCTCCCTACCGCACTAATCTCATTTTCGGCACTTAACTGTATATAGATGTACTGTCTGGGTGGCAGGTTCATCCTAATTCTACATAAAACAATCCCATATTTATGTCACATGGCTGGACCATTGTAAATCTAGCACTTCTTCCCCTTCGTCTCGCCCATACACCCTAATAGATTGTAAGCTCTTGTGAGCAGGATCCTCTCATCCTTGTGTCTCATCTGTAAGTAGCTTTTCATTGTGCAATGTATGTCTTTTGTCTGTACCTACACCCTCCAAATTGTAAAGTGCTGCGGAATATGTTGGCGCTATATAAATAAAGATTATTATTATTATACTATTTATGTTCCATCAAACCTTTATATCTGATGCTTCTTTCTGTTCCTCTTTTTCTTGGGTAGTAATTTCTTCTGGTTCATTTGTGGGCATCTCCAGCACAGGATGCACGGGCATGCTCTCTGGGTCAATGAGGATTTCATATGGCACCATGGGATGTTTCCAAGACGCTGGAGTGAACACCTCCCATGGATCTGCCTGGCCAAATGTACCTGGAATAATATATGAGATGTAAGTGGGGGTTCTGTAACTTCTAATAGAAACATTTAATGCAGCATGTAGAGAAAATATAAAAATGACCTATTTTATTAGAAGTTGCTATAATTCAGATCTGTATACATCAAAATGCATAAGATTCCACTGTCTCTGGTGTACCACTTTTTTTTGCATACTTAAGCTTACCAGGCATCGTCCTCTAATGCTGACATAGGCGGCACGATTATGTCATATCTTAGCGCTGCCTACGCCGGGCCTCACTTAAAGTGGGTCTGCCGCTTGTCGCGTCAGGGGAATGGGAGAGAGTTTATCTTTTTTCTTTTATATAAGTAAGGGGCCCTACCTACTGCCTACCTTACTGGGGACCTACATGTCTACAGCCTACCTAACTTGGGCCCACCCACTACCTAACTGGAGCCTGTAGTCTTCTCAGCCAGGTGGAATGGGAAAAAAACCCCACTTGGGCCAACTTTTTTGGGAGGTTTCATTTTTACGGAGTTTACTATGTGGTATAAATGATGTTATCTTAATCTGTGGGAAAGTACAATTTTAATTATTTTTTTCTTTTTATTTGCTTTGCAGCGGCATTTTCTGAGTGGCATTTTTCCATCCACAAATGTGTAAGGGCTTGGTTTTTGCAAACTGAAGTTTGGTTTTCTTTGCTACTATTTTCAAATATCTGTGACTTTTTTTACCTCTTTTTATTCCAATTTTTGGGAGGCAATAAAACTCTGATTTTGGATCTGGGTATTTTTTATGCCATTTATGAGGTTACATATTACAGATTAGACAATTAGACAATTTATATTACTAAATACCCAGACATAAATTGGAAACTGAATTCAGCAGCTCTCATAAAGAAAATCAGGTTTTTGTCAATAACTAAAGATCGTTACCTTTCCCAACTAATGCAGGAGCAAACTATAGGGAAGGCCCTTTTGGACTTAAAGGAGTTGTCTCACTGTTTCACTGAGCCTAAAGCCTCTTCAGATTCGTGTATCCTGTCTCTTGCTGGTCAGGCTGTGGGTGGTTCTATAGCAGTGATTAAGATATTAACTCCATATTCTTAGCTCTTCTAATTGCACTGACATTATCAATACTCCAGAGAGCTTCAGAGCTCAAAGTACATAAAAGTTATTACTCTGCTTTGTTTGTTACAGATAACATACTCGATTGGTGAACAAGGACCTATCAAATTCAGAAACGCGTTATCGTTTACAAACCATTATTTTAACTATACTGTAAGCGTGTAATATTTGAATAAAGCTTTGGATATCTTACTCACTGGAATACCCTTTTTTGATTGGGAGAACTTTTGCCTAACATATAAAAGAACCAAGTGAAAAAACGTTGTCCCATTTTGCAAGAGCCATCCACAAAGAACTGCCACTCTTGGGCAGTTTTCCTCATTCATTTATATGTGATTTCTGAATACAGCCAAGCACACTTGTAGATTTGCTGTATACTCACTTTGTATTCACTATATATTCATTTACTACTCCGATTACTATCTCTAAGTAAAATAAAAAACACCACTTCAAAGTGGTTGTCCCATCTTGCTAACAGCTGTCTGCATAGAATGGGGAGATGACCATGCTTTGGTAATTCTTCCCATTCATTTTATGGGATTTCTGAATACATAGAAGCACACTCACAAAGCTATATTTTGGAGATCCTAACAAAAGGAACGGGGAGTACCATGTAAGCACAGCCATCACAATTCTCTGAGGACGTCTCATAGGGCATCAGCTGCAGACCCAACTTACCAAGATGGGAAAATTCCTTTATAGGTAAAGCCTTGATGATGGTAATAGTATGAATCTTTTTGAATATGTTCGTATGTGGGGAACGGATAGAGACCAGCGGCAGATCTGGTGGTTTAGTTGGTTTTGCCTTTAAATCTTTTACTAATTGGTGTTACCCTCTATAAACAAGAACAATAGGAGTTGATGGGTAAATATGCAACAGAGAAATATGACATGAAGATGTATTGCCCATCTCACAACTATGACACTGGCTGGGAATGTTATAAAAATGTGAATATGGGCACCAACAGAGCTTGTCCTGTCCCTGGTGAGAACAACTGCCACAGAGATCCTCCTTAAAGTGGTTTTGGATATAGCTAATATGAGCATTTTACAGAATAACCTTCAGAAGCTCTAGCTGATTATAGTAAGGTAGAAGGAAATATGATAAATGAACTGTTAGGGGTTTTACCATTTATATTGCTGCCTAGAAATCAGCCAAGTATCTGCAGCGATTTCTCATGAATGTATAAAGGGAAAAAGCTTAATCTGAGATTAATTACATTGGTGAAGCCCAGAAATGACGAAGAGCTTTGTGTTATAGATTAAGTGTATTTTTCCTGCTTGATAGACACCAAATCGTCCTTGTTATGCTGTAAGTGTGTCTCGTATTTGTCAGTTTATGTACTTCACAGTTTGCTATAATTAATTCAATTCAATTGACAGACTGTATTATCTCCCCGGATTCCGTCTAGTCTCACTGATTAATGTAGATATGTGTGTTACTTATATAGAAAGGTCACAAGATTACTGTGTCTATTAACTCAAGTTCAAATTGACAGAGTATTTACAAGTCAATTTTCTCCAAGGAAGTTGTTTTTGCTGTGGATGCTAAAATTTAATCACAGCCAACTACATCGGCTAATTCATTGTTCAAAATAAGTAGAATTAGGCACAATTTACAGTGTTTTTTCTTTCAATCTAAAGAGGAAAATGTTGCAACTGATTGCTGCCAGAATCTTAAGAGTGAAGGAGCTTATGATTGTAGGGAAACAACCCATTTGTCATTAGGTTTACAAAAACTTCAACAGATCTTCAACATTTCAACTTCTATGGCTCCAAGTAGTGCATTTGTGAGTGTAGGGCACAATGGACTTATCCAAGGAGTCTTCTGTGTCATTGTCAGTAAAGACTCCTTAGTTGTCTGTGTAAAGCAAACCCAATTGTATCCACTTGCCTTTCTCTTTATGGGTGCTAAACATATCGTCACTAATTCTTGGAATAAAAGACTTGCCCCTCTTTTTGAACTGAAATCCAGGATGGATGTTTGTTATTATCAAGAAGCTGACCAGCATTCTTCTTGCTTGATTATACCTAGTGAACTAGAGCACCAATGAACTCCAAAGTTAGTTCAGGTGTTACCATAACACCTACTTCTTCTTCCACCCTCCTTGGCATTGCAGCCATACACTGTCCAGTTCTTTAGATGGTTATCCCAAATGGTACCTCTTGACTCTCAAATGATTGCTTTTAGGTTGCCAACCGAGCATCTGCCAAAGGAGAGGGAGATGATGTTCCTGCTGTTAAGGGACAGCCAAGTCATCTTCCTGCATACACAAACTTTCAATGCATGCAAAACATATTGAAAAGTATGCTATGCTTTTCTCCTCGATTTTGCATCTTTCTCTTTTTTTCCTTATCGACATTTAGGCATTTTTAGTTTCATTTATCATTTAATTTTCGTACACTTTATCAGATGCTCTACACCCTCAACCATTTTTACACCAAATACCTACTAGAACATAAAGTTTCAACCAAGAATCCCTAACCAAACAATCCCAAAACTGTTGCAGAAAACTAAAATAACTAGAAAAAGAGTTTGATATAATGATGAAACAGGGGAAAAATGCAGTGTATAATCACTCCTTTTAAAACTACCTCTACAGCTGTGCCTCACCAATAACTCCAAGGTGCCTTACAGTTACTGCACTAAATTAGATGCTTGAAACAAGATTGATAAAATGTATTCAATGGCAAAAACATGACAATATTAAAGCAATAAATAAAAGGCACTAACCTATAAATTCTCCATCAATGCTCCAGAGCCGCGCTGTATTGTCTAATGATGAAGATAACACAACTTTATCTTCATCTATCACTTCAAGTCTTAAAAATAGAATTAAAACATTATTATTGGTCTGTGATGGATTTTAAAATAGCATAAAGCCAATGGATACATAAAGCATAATACATAATGCAGGAAATTCTTGCTGCGCTTTTTCATTTTTATATATACTAGCACTTAGACCATGTCTGCACAGCACTGCTTTTGGTCGGATTTTTAAGTGGATTTAGTATTTAGAATCCGCAAACATCAGACTGTAACCAGTGCCCATAGACCTCAATAGAAAATCTAAGCTGTAGTCTATACAGGTCGGATGTTCTGTTGTCATTTTTCAAAACTGCTGGCTTATGGAACATGTTCTATAATCTGTCGTATTACGGCGGACTCTAGTACAGTTCAGTGTATTAGTGCTGGCCGAAATCCGAAAACCGATAGCAAAAGCAGCAACAAAAACCATGGTATGGCTATGGTAAAATACTGTTGGATTTCCGCCGGCATTTTACCATTGCTGTGTAGACATAGCTTTAAAGGTTCAATATAATGTGACGCCTCCTAAAACAAAATTTTGGTCAGATTTTCAATAATTCAACCACTGTTACTTAAAGTGATACTCAGAGCAATAGGTCAAAGTCTAGCTTTTGCCAGGATTTCCTCTACTTTCCTAGGGGCCACTCTGAGCCTGAACTGATTCTTTGGACTTTAGATGAGGATGGTTTTAATTTATTTAGCCTGAAGAAGCTCCTGTCCTCAACACAGAAAGTGATTATAAGCCTCTAGTAGCTCTTTTGACTTTTATATGTGAGGACTGCTTTTATTAAATGTCTCCTAATTTTTCTATCATCTTTATTTTTTCTTTCATTTTGGAGTACAGTAAACCATTCCAAAGTCCCAAACATTTAAGAAATAAGAGCTATTCTTTCACGTCATAGGAGGTGCAGTGGGCTCTGACTGCCACCCAGCCCACTGTCCCTGCCTACTTGGCATGCTGCCCTATATGGCAGACCCCAACTGGACAACAAACCCTACGCTAATTAAGTGCAGGGCCGTCAGGGGATAACAGAGTCAGACAGTCCGGTTCGGTAACAGAATGGTACGACAAAGCCACGAATCAGGAACCAAAAGAATAACCAGGAGCAAGTAAAGGGTCAAACACAGGAGGTCACGCGGTACAGAATCAGAAGTCAAACACGAGGTCAAGAGACAGGCCGAGATCAGGTAAACTGGAGTCTATAAACAAACATAGGTAACAGGGAGGTAGCAAGGGTAACCTGTCTCAAGCAACAACAGACAGGAGTGAGCAGATTTAAATGAGGCGCCTGGACCCTGCCCCAACAGCCGATTGGTGCGGCCTCCGGGCCCTCCTATTTGCCAGTGTGACACACCCTCTGACCTGATTAGCAGCCGAGCTGTCACTCCTAGATTCAACAGCCTGGCTTCTCCCTGGGTGTGTCGACTGGCCAGAGGGCTTAACTCCTGACGCGCCTTGCTGCTCCACGGCGGAAACATACACCGTGACAGTACCCCCCCCTTTTAGGAGGGGCCACTGGACCCTTCCCTGGTTTGGGTTTGTCCGGATGAGAGTCGTGAAATTCTCTGATCAGCGATTCGGCGTGGATGAATCTGGCTGGAACCCACGACCTCTCCTCCGGACCATATCCCTTCCAGTGGACAAGGTACTGTAAGGACCTCTGCACTCTATGGGAGTCTAGGATACGGGCGACTTCATACTCTAACTCACCCTCAACGCTAACGGGAGGAGGAGGTTTTGAAGGTGAAGTTAGAGACGGTAAGTATCTCTTCAACAGAGACTGGTGAAAGACATTATGAACCCGGAGGTTAAACTGAGTTAAACACTTCTTGCACTACATAAGGGCCCACAAATCGTGGAGCAAATTTACCGGAAGGTGGAGATTTCGGGTGGACAACCAAAGCTTATCTCCCACAGAAAAACCTCCAGAGCAAAGACGTTTCTTGTCACTTTTTCTTTTTTGGATGTTCTGGCGTTGACCAAGTTCTTCTGAACTTGGGCCCAGACTGTGCACAGATCGTTAACGATAACATCCACCCCATTGTGATCAGAAGTAGCGCTGGATAAAGATGCATGTCTTGGGTGAAAACCATAATTGCAGAAAAACGGAGAGATCCCAGACGAACTATTATCCTGATTATTGATAGCGAATTCCACTAAAGGTAAGTATTTAACCCAATCCACCTGCTGACCAGAGACAAAACAATGAAGCTTTTGTGTAATAGCTTGGTTCATCCTCTCCGTCTGCCCGTTAGTCTCAGGGTGACAGGCCGAGGAGAAGGATAGGGTGATACCCAGAGCCTTACAGAGAGATCTCCAGAACCGGGAAATGAATTGGACCCCTTTGTCAGAAACAATGTTCTCGGGTAACCCATGCAGTTTCACAAAGTGTTTGATGAACAGCTCAGCAAGCTTCTTGGACAACTGCAACCCCCTTAGTGGAACCAAATGTCACATCTTACTAAAGTGATCCACCACCACCCAAATGACCGTCTTACCCTCGGATGTAGGAAGATCGGTCATAAAGTCCATGGAAATGTGGGTCCATGGGTGCTTGGGTATGGGGAGGGGACAAAGTTCTCCAGGGGGATGAGTTCTGGGAACCTTTGCCCGAGCACAAATTACACATGCTGCCACATAGGCCTCCACATCACAATACAATGAAGGCCACCAGTAGTTGCAAGAGATAAGCCTCTTTGTGCCAGCCACTCCGGGATGTCCAGATAATACAGAATCATGTAATTCTTTTAATAGTCGTAGCCGAAGCTGAGTGGGGACAAAGACTCTAGAAGCAGGACAATTAGCAGGTCTCATATTCTGGTGTGTCTTAATCTCTGTGGCTAAATCTGGGGACATGGCTGAGACAGTCTACTTGGGTAAAATGGGTACCGGATCCTCCCGAGGTGAGTGGCTGGCACAAAAACTTCTAGATAACGCGTCAGCTTTAACATTTTTAGATCCGGGTCTGTTGGTGATGAAAAAATTAAAACGAGTAAAGAACAATGCCCAATGTGCCTGACGAGTGTTCAACCTTTTAGCATAATCTCCAAAAAATTGGGAATCTCGCAAGAGAACAAAGAGTGACTTTTGATCACTATATTTACTATTTTGCCATAGGCAAACTTAAACTCTATCAGTTCTCTATCTGTTAAACACTAAAACGTAACTTTTATTTATCTAACTCTTAAACCTCTATACACCCTATTTAAAAAACCTGATCTCTAACCTCATCATTTAACCCTTTTTGCTTCTGAGAGAGGGAATAACTCCCTTTCTATTATCAAGTCTGGTGGAACCCCACCTACTAACAGGGGAGCCTTATATCTATAGCAAAGTACTAGCTTCAGTAAGGGATCCCAAGCCAACTACTTGGGCAGTCGTCCCTAATCTCATAGACAGAGAACAAATAAGGCCCCCTTGTGACACCGTCTGCAGCAGGTGACACTTGTAGACAGAGGTGAGAGATCACAATTTAAAACATCATATCTGACCTCGCCGACATGTTTCGCCAGCTAACCTGGCTTTATCAAGGCTTAGAGGTCCGATCACATGTGGTCTGAGCTCACTTCCTTTTATATCATGTTAGGTAAACACCCCGTTCAGGTGCTCACCAATTAGCCATCAGAGAATCCACATAAAACCCACTCCCCCTTCCGCGCGCACACTCATAACATGTCCTGCTAAAGCTGCCACCATGCTCTCATGAGCCAACAACCTTCAGTCAAATTCGCCATCTCCATAACGGGCTTCCGCCCCATTTTACCGTACTGCCCGTGCCAATGCACTGCACCAACAAACACCTCAGCCCTGACCGTGATGGGCTTCCGTCTCACTTCAGTTGCAATAATATGAGAGAAGTGAGACGGAAGTCACAGGTGTCACCCGCAGAAAAGGCGCCTAGCTGCATAGGCTCCTCAGGAGGTAGCGCCGCACTAGCAGGTTCTGGGGTGGTAGCAGAATGGGGTAGTGTACTAAAGAGGGGCAACGGGGAAAGGATCTGTTCCCGACATCTCTCCCTAAACCGTCTATCCAGCCGAACTGCCAAAGCGATAGCGTCATCCATAGTGCCCAGAGTAGGGTAAACCACCAAAAGATTCTTAACATGGTCAGCAAATCCTACCTGGAATTGGCACCTGAGGGCTGGGTCGTTCCACCCAGACGGAACACACCAGTGGCAAAATTCAGAGGTGTACTCCTCTACAGTCATCTTACCCTGCCTTAAGGTGGTGAGCCGAGTTTCGGCAACCGTCTCCCTATCAGGGTCGTCGAAGAGAAGTCGCAAGGAGACAAAGAATCTATCTACCGAAGATAATTCGGGCGAATCAGGGGGTAGTGAGAACGCCCATTCCTGGGGGGTCCCTTGGAGAAGGGACATGATAATTCCCACTTTCTGTTCCTCATTACCTGAGCTACATGGGCGGAGTCTAAAATATAAGTGACATCCTTCCTTAAAGGTAAGAAAGGCCCTCCTGTCACCCGAAAACCTATTGGGTAACTGAAAAGGGGGTTCAACAAAAGGGGAAAGCGATGCCGGAGGACTCCCACCCTGGGAGATCTCCTGGTGCTGTACCCTCAGTGCCAGATCTTGGACCAAGTGGGTAAGTCCCTGCATATGCTCCCCCAGTGCAGTCATGGGGTTCATGGTGCGTGGGGAGCAGTAATATATGGCCTGAGAAAATGTCACATCAGAGGAGGTACAGTGGCCCCGACTGCCACACAGCCCACTGTCCCTGCCTACTTGGCATGCTCCCCTAGAGGGCAGACCCTAACTAGACGACAAACCCTATGCTAATTAAGTGCAGGGCCGTCAGGGGATAACAGAGTCAGACAGTCCGGTTCGGTAACAGAATGGTACGACAAAGCCACGAATCAGGAACCAAAAGAATAACCAGGAGCAAGCAAAGAGTCAAACACAGGAGGTCACGCGGTACAGAATCAGAAGTAAAACACAAGGTCAAGAGACAGGCCGAGGTCAGGTAAACTGGAGTCTATAAACAAACATAGGTAACAGGGAGGTAGCAAGGGTAACCTTTCTCAGGCAACAACAGACAGGAGTGAGCAGGTTTAAATGAGGCGCCAGGACCCAGCCCCAGCAACCAATTGGTGCGGCCTCCGTGCCCTCCTATTTGCCAGTGCGACACACCCTCTGACCTGATTAGCAGCCGAACTGTCACTCCTAGATTCAACAGCCTGGCTTCTCCCTGGGTGTGTCGACTGGCAAGAGGGATTAACCCCTGCAGCGCATTGCTGCTCCACGGTGGAAACGTGCGCCGTGACATGTTCCCTATGAATGTTCCCAGGGAGATCATGACATATTCTGGCTTAGGCAGGTGCAGGGGTGGGCCTTTGCTAGAAGACACCCATGGTTCTATCAATTGGTGGAAACTGCATATGTGCAACTTAACCCCTTAACTCCCAGGCCTGAAAAGTAGTTAATGACCAGAACCTTTTCTTAGTTTTTGCTTCCTTGTGCTTCAACAGTTGTAACTTTTTTATTATTTTAATGACGCAGTTGCATGAGGCCTCGTTTTATTCAAGACAAGTTGTACTTTATGGGGGAATAGTTTAAGTTCACTTATAAATAATTGCAGAATTTTTTTTTAATTTCTAAAACAATTTTTTTTTGTTTTTTTACATTTGTTTTTACACCGTTCACATTTCTCACTTAATAACTTCTTAGATTAGTTCTACAGGTCATTACGGTCATGTGGATACCTAATATGTGTAGGTTTTTTTGTGTGTGTAATTTATGCACAATTATTTTTTATTAAATATTTATTTTTATTTTATTATTTATTTTTTATTTATTTATTTATTTTTACTTCCCAACAGAGCAGGGGAACCCTTTGATTGCGCTGTGGTAATGCACCGCAGCAATGAAAGGGTTAATGCACCGGGTTGCGGAGGTTTCCTCCACACCCCGATGCTCGCAGGACATGCTCTGGGATCGGGGCTGCAAACCCCGAAGTCTACAGCGACGCCAAAAGACGTCGCTGTAGACGAACGACCCGCACCAGCCAACGTCAAAAGTCGGTGGGCGGTCGTTAAGGGGTAAAATGGGTTGTTTCACTACATTGATTCATCTTACCTCAGTCCAGTTTTCTTGGTTTCATTTTGAATTCAGGGGCGTTTTTACTGGCTTCTACAAGGCTGCAGTAGAAGCCAGGTCTGTAGTTATAGCAACCAGCATTTGGCAGCCTATCATGAGAAATTGAACAGGTCTGTAGCTATAGCGATCTGAGAAGCTGATGCAGCCCATACAAGAGGGGATATCTCAGAATAGGTAGGATACTCTTAATGGACACATATTTCAAAGTGACTTGTTTTTACAACATCTTTAACATAAAAAGCAACCCTTGTAGTGAGACAACCCCTTTAATATGTGGTATAGGTGCCTCAAATCTGGACAGAAGCGGGTGGAACACAAATTTTATCTCCTTAGCATCATGAAATGTATGTAGTGTGGTGAGGAAGCCCAATGCTTATCTATTATTTACATCCTAAACATCTACCTTATCTAAATCTGAATATGTGACATTACTTAGTTAGATTTATTTGTATCAATTTTGTAGAACTAAAGTGTTTATTTTCATGTATGTTTGTGGAGTTCATCGTACAATATAATATTGTTATACACATTAAAGGGGTTGTATCATTTCATTAAATGGTCTTCAGAATAAGGGGACAGTGAAAACAAGCAACTTTGCAATTGGATGTCATTTGTAAAGCTGTCTTGTCTTCACAGTCTACCTTATCTTCGTTTTGGGATCCAACCAGTGCCGGTCGGATCCCACCTCCTTGCATTTCATTGGCTGACGGCTCAACTAATTTACATTCTGTTCGGCCCCCGGTCATATTCACGGGAGCGAGCATTCCTGCCTCTCTCACTCAGAATAAGGGGCCGGCAACAATTTCACTCTATTCAGCCACCAGCTCCTCATTGACACTGCAGCTGCTTCTACAATCAGAAAACAGCAGAATTGTGCCTCAGTGCCTTGTGTAAACATAAAAAGGAGACTGATCTGTGCTCTGGATGAGTTCATAGAAGACTGGATTCAACTGTAACAAACCTCCAGCTGTGAGAGGACAAGAGATCAGTGCTCTGAGTTCATAGAAGACTGAATGCAGGCCTGTGGTATGTAAACAGCTCTTACAAAATAAGACTGCATAGGGAGAGGACAGTGACATGTGGACTCAAAGAGGACACACTGACTCGGGAGCGAGCATGAACAGTGAAGGGGGGGATGATGTCATCCCCCTTAAGTTAAGAAACACCCAGCTAGGAGGGGAAGAAACGCCCCTGAATTTCAGGAACTGAGAGAATCAAGCTTCAAGAAAACAGCCGAACTGCTGAATCGATACATCCCCTTAAGAACAGTTTTACATACTAGAGGGTTGTACACTGTTAAGGACCCTATTAGGTAAAGCAAAGAGCTAATTTTGCCTGGAGAACTGCAAGCAGTTGGATTGGACCCACCAGAGGACATAATTGTGAGGGCCCTTTCTTCATCTCTACAGAAAAGTTGTATTGAGGTCAATGCATGCACAAGTCACATCATCAGCATGGTCAAACAGGTTATTTGTGAATCATCCCATAAGAAATAGATATTAGTAAGCCCTATTATATTATTGTAGTGGGCCAGTTCAACCTTGACTTCAAGGTTGCCCTCTGTATAAAATAAGACCCTTGCACACTTACAAGAAAGAAACATCTTCTCGGAGAGAGACTACAGTGTACAAAGTTTTTTTTCCACAAGACAATTTTTTCATTTTTCTACTGCAACTCCGGATCCAATTGTATCGAAATGTAACTAACATTTTAATTTGTTTTTGACTGTGAAAATTACCCAGAAATGATGGCCATATTTACATGCATAAAGTGGGTTGCAAAAGTATTCATACCCCTGGAACTGGTCTTTTTTTTAAACATAACAGCCACAAACTTAAATAGAATTTACTGATATTTTATGTGATAAAGTAATACAAATTAGCAAGTGTTTGTGAAGTGTGAAAAAAACGAGAGGTGGTTTTCCTAATTTTTGCAAATCAAAAAACTGAAAAGAGTGGTGTACATATGTATTCAGTCCTTGTACTCAGATACCCATAAATAAAATCCAGTGTGACCACTTGCCTTTAGAAGTCACCTACATGGTACATAAAGTACATCTGTATGTAATTTATTTTCAGTTTAACTAAAGCTGTTTTGTGAAGGCTTCATAAGTTTGCTGGAGAATATTAGTGAACAAATAGCATCATGAAAATAAAGGAACACACCAGATAGCTCAGGGATAAAGTTGTGGCAAAGTGTATTGCAGGGTTAGGTTTTAATAAAACAGCCCAAGCTCTGAGTCTCTTGCAGAGCACTGTTCAATCCATCATCTGTCAATTGAAGGTGCATGACAAAACTGCTAACCGACCAAGACATGGCCACCTGCCTAAACTGCCAGCCCAGAAAAGGAGAGCACTATTTGGAAAAACAGCCAAGAGGCCAGGGTGACGCTGTAGGAGCTACAGAGATCAACAGCTCAGGTGGGAGAATCTGTTTACATGACAACTATCAGTTGTCTTCCTGAAACCCCTGGACTGCCTGAGGGCTGCAATGCAAACAGGTATGCATCTTTGTGGAATTACAAGTCTCAACATCCTCTCCATTTGCCCTGTGTAAATCTCCTGCTATCTGTCTATATTTGAATGGTATGCATCTTTGTGGAACTACAGGTCTCAACATCCTCTCCATTTGGTAAAAGTAGCAGGCTTGCTATTTAAGCATGCACCCTAGTCATTCATGACTTTAGTCATTCTGTGCAACATCCCTTAAGTGCAACTCCATAAGTGTATGCAGCATTAATGCCAGCATTGAAACCAGAAGTGAACCAAAGGTAACCAAGACCCTTCCCAGCTCCTCACTCACACAGCACCCAATATGCACCTCTCTGCTACAATCATCACTGCCTCCCTAATCATCAAACTCCTTGTCTCCCCTCAGACACCCACGCTGGGCAATGGATTCCATATCTCCCCTTCTGTCCTATCCTCACACCTGACCTCTACTCTTCACCTCTTCCACAACATTAAGACCTTTCTCAAAAAACCCACACAACCACCTTTTTCTCTATCCCACACACACCTCCTCACTCTCTCCCTGCTTCTCCTCGCTGCCGGGGACATATCTCCCAACCCCGGGCCCCCTCAGCGCATCCCCACTGTGGTTTCAGGCATCTCTTACAGACCGAGCAGCACACACTCTATCAACCACATAAACCTCAAACCCATCCCCCTCTTCCCTGCAGTACCTATCCCCATGTCTGGAGCCCTCTGGAATGCACGTTCTGTGTGCAACAAGCTTCCCTTCATCCATAACCTCTTCATCTCACGCAATCTAACCTTCCTTGGATTAACAGAAACCTGGCTGACACCTTCTGACACAACTTACCCTGCTGCACTCTCCGATGGTGGGCTCCAGTTTACCCACCACCCTCGCCCCGGCAGTAAACTTGGCGGAGATGTCGGCCTTCTTCTGTCAGATACCTGCGCCTTTCTCCCCATTCCACCCCTACCTTCCCTCGCCCTCCCCTCCTTCGAGGTGCACTCCGTCCGCATCTATTCCCCCTCCAACCTCCAAGTGGCTGTTGTCTACCGACCGCCGGGCCCTGCCACCACCTTCCTTGACCACTTTGCCTCCTGGCTCCTCCACTTTCTTTCCACCGACATCCCCACTATTATCATGGGAGATTTTAACATTCCAATCGATACACCCCACTCCACTACTAACAAACTCCTGTCACTCTCCTCTTCCTTTGGCCTCTCCCAGTGGACCTCTGGAGCCACTCATAAAGATGGACACACACTGGACCTCATCTTCACCCGCCTTTGCCCCCTATCTAACCTCTCAAACTCTCCTCTCCCTATCTCTGACCACAACTTGCTCACCTTCTCCTCCATCTCCACTCCACCTGCCCCTCCTGCACCAAATCTAGTCCACCCACGCAGGAACCTACAAAACCTCAACCCTCACTCTCTCTGACCCTCTTGCTCCCCTCTCTACCATATCCTCATTTGCTGACCCAGATGCAGCCACCACTTTCTACAACAACAAAATCACCTCCACTCTTGATTCTGTCGCCCCTCTCACACACAACAGAACCCGCAAAATCAACAGACAACCCTGGCACATAGACTCCACCAAACAGCTGAGGCGAGCTTCCAGAATTGCTGAACACCGCTGGAAGAAAACCAGCTCCACCGACGACTTCACCTCATACAAAGAATCACTACACACATTTAAATCTGCACTCACCTCAGCCAAACAAGAATTCTTCACGACTCTCATATCCTCCCTATCCCACAACCCCAGAAAACTTTTTAACACCTTCAACTCTCTCCTGCGTCCACCAGCACCCACTCCATCATCTCTCCTGTCAGCAGATGATTTTGCAACTCACTTCCAAAATAAAATAAATCTCATCAGACAAAGCATCACCCTGCAGTCCCCTCAGCCTACCTCTATTCCTGCAGTGTCCCCACAGCCCACCTCTGCACCTGCTCATCACTATTCCCCCCTAACATGCTTCTCTCCGGTAACTCCTGACAAGCTCTCCTGTTTACTGTCCAAATCGAACCTCACCACCCGAAGTCTTGATCCACTGCCATCCCACCTCATCCCTGCCCTTAGTGCTGTTCATTCCAGCCCTCACCCATCTCTTCAATCTATCATTAACCTCTGGCATCTTCCCTTCCTCCTTTAAACACGCTACCATCACCCCCATCCTAAAGAAACCATCTCTTGACCCCTCCTCACTGTCCAACTATCGCCCCATCTCACTGCTTCCATTCGCCTCTAAACTCCTTCAGCAACACGTCCATCTTCAACTGTCCTCCCATCTCCCCACCAACGGTCTCCTTGACCCGCTCCAATCAGGCTTCTGTCCCCACCACTCTACTGAAACTGCCTTAAACCGGGTCACCAACGACCTAGTAACTGCCAAAGCCTCACGCCACTACTCTGTGCTTCTCCTCCTAGACCTGTCCTCTGCCTTTGACACTGTCAACCATTCACTCCTCCTACACATCCTCTCCTCCCTCGGCATCACGGACTTGGCCCTCTCCTGGATCTCCTCATACCTCACCGATAGAACATTCAGCGTCTCACACTCTCGCACCACCTCCTTCCCTCTCCTGCTGTCTGTTGGTGTCCCCCAGGGGTCAGTCCTGGGCCCACTACTCTTCTCTATCTACACACTCGGCCTGGGTCAGCTCATAGCATCACACGGCTTTCAATACCACCTGTATGCTGATGACACCCAACTCTACATCTCCGGCCCAGATGTAACCTCTCTTCTCTCCCGGATCCCTGGCTGTCTTTCGTCCATATCCACCTTCTTCTCCTCCCGTCTCCTAAAACTAAACGTGGAGAAAACTGAATTTACTATCTTCCCACTGTCCCACTCTATCCCTCCACCTGATCTCTCTATCACTGTTAACGGCTACACTCTCTCACCAGCACCACAGGTCCGCTGCCTTGGGATAACCTTTGACTCCAATCTGTCCTTCAAACCGCATATCCAAACCCTCACCTCTGCCTGTCACCTCCACCTAAAAAATATTTCCCGAATCCGCTCATTTCTTAACTCTGAAAGCACAAAAATGCTGGTCCATGCACTTGTCATCTCCCGCCTAGACTACTGCAAAATCCATCTCTGTGGCCTCCCAGCTAGCACTCCCGCTCCCCTCCAAACCATCCTTAACTCTGCTGCCCGTCTGATTCACCTCTCTCCTCGCTACTCCCCTGCCTCTCCCCTCTGCCGATCCCTTCACTGGCTACCCATTGCCCAGCGAATCCAGTTCAAGCTAGCAACCTTGACCTACAAGGCTCTCCATAACCTCTCCCCTCCATATATCTCTGCCTTAATCTCTAAATACCTCCCCTCACGCAACCTCCGCTCCTCACAGGACCTTTTTCTCTGCTCTCCTCTTATCACCTCCTCACACAACCGTCTCCAAGACTTCTCTCGTGCTTCCCCCTCACTCTGGAACTCACTGCCTCAACACCTCCGACTCTCCCCCTCTCTCCCTAGCTTCAAACGTAACCTGAAAACCTACCACTTCAGGATTGCCTATAACCAACATTAACCGTGTTGCACTGCTCCACCCCACAAACATGTCTGCCCCTCGTCTTCTGTCTCTTCCCTTCTTCCCTGTAGATTGTAAGCCCTAATAGGCAGGGACCTCTCTCCCTCTGTACCAGTTGTTAGTCACTTATTGTCACTTTGTAATTGTTTGACCAATGTTATTTATGTACCCGCCTGAAATGTACAGCGCCCTGGAATCAAGGGCGCTCCAAAATAAATGATGATAATAATAATAATAATTAGTTGTGTACCCGACAAATCTGGGCGTTATGAAAGAGTGGCAAGAAGAAAGCCATTTTTGGCCTAAATACCAAATGCTATGTGCGGAGGAACACACCATCCCCACCGTGAAGCATGGTGGTGGCAGCATCATGTTGGAAGATGTTTTGCCTCAGCGGGGACTAGGAAGCTGGACAGAGTTGATGGGAAGAATTGTGGAGCTAAATACAGGACAATCCTGAAGGAAAACCTGTTAGAAGATGCAAAAGACTTGAGACTGGGGCATGAGATCACCTTCCAGCAGGACAACGATCCTAAACATACAGCCAGAGCTACAATGGAAGGGTTTAAATCAAAGCATATTCATGTGTTGCAATGGCCCAGTACACATCCAGACCTAACTCCCATCCAGAATTCGCCAACCAATCTGACTGAGCTATGGCTATTTTGCAAAAAATAATGTGCAAAATTTCCAGCCTCTAGATGTGCAAAGCTGGTAAAGACATACCCCAACAGACTTGCAGCTGTCATTTTAGCTAAAGGTGGTCCTACAAAGTATTGACTCATACATACATAAGCACGCCACACTTTTCAGATTTCTAATTTGCAAAAAAATGTGGAAAAGAATGTATCATTTTCCTTAAACTTCAAAAAATAATTTGTGTTGCTCCACCACATAAAATATTGATAAAATATATTTATTTGTGGCTGTAATGTTTTAAAAATGAGTAGCAATTCAAGGGGTATAAAGAGTATATATGGTTATATACATATGTGTATATACTATGGTTAAAACACATCAAGATCTCAATGGTGCAGCACAGATTAACAATGTTTGCCACCCTGTTCACTGTGTTATCATAAATATTGTTGCATCTCACATGTGGGTCTGTTTAAAATTCCACCTAAAGCTAATCGCTTTGATTTAAGTCAGCCTGAACTAAATTTTGCCAAATAACAACAAAAGATCTAACCTTACTCTAAGTTGAGGAGTAGCATTTTTACAGTGTTTTAGCGGTTAATATGCCTTTCAGTATAGCTACCGGTCTCATGTTGCTTACCGTTACTTCCAGTGCATTGTCGGACATAATTTCCAGTTTCTCTATGTTACCCTTATATTATGAGAACTGGAAGTGACTGGACCTAAAGCTTGACATCATGCACAACATTACTTTTGGTTCCCCTAGTATAGGAGTAGATTAGGCATACCTGAAGAAGTAGTTTGCAGCAGCATTGCAGAGCAACGTGGGAAAAAAGTTTTATGTCATGATTGTGCCCGACAGACCCTCGACTTTTGCCTCTGGCCGGTACCCCCAGCTCTGGCCGGTACGACGTAAACCGTGGTTTATGCCATAATTCTGTGTGTTTCTACTACTAGTGTGAACTCCGTCCTGTAGCTCTCTATGCTTAATTGATTGAATCTTCCAGCACTTGTGGAGTTAACCTGTTCCTTTTTGATTGACATTCCTGGTTATCTATCACTTCTGTTCTACCTTCTCCTGTTCCCTATAAAAGGTCTCAGCTTCCTGTTTTCCTTGCCTGCTATACAGTTACCTCTGCCTATAGTTCGCCTGCATTCTTATTTGCTTATTTCCGTGTTCTTTGACTCTTGCTTGGACCCTGGTTACCCTCTTGTCTCTTGTTTCTGAACTGCGCTGCCCGTTCATTGCTGACTCGGCCTGCCTGACCTCTCCTGTTTGTTCTGTGTTTGGTTGTCTACGTTTTGTGTCTCACTTGGCTCAGAGTAGATCCCAGTCTTCTGGTTGGGGCTGACCTATTAAGGAGTCGGATACCCCAAAAGGCAGGGACAGAGGTTGGGACCAGGGCCTCACTCCGTCCGTGTCTCCGTGTGCGTCCCTGATAGTCCCTAACAGTTTAAAACTGAATTGATAGAGCGAGTATGAGAGTACGTTTTGTGTCTAAAGTGTCATTTTTGGCTTAAGTGTGGGGACTTAAGATTGAGGGACTTTAGATTTGGGAAGTTTAGAAGGGAGAATATTGTATTGAATTATCTGTCTATATTCTTGTATCTTTCCGTTTTGTAATATCCCCATGACTGTCCAGTGTACATCCTGTGCAATGTATATAATTTTTGAACATCCGTTTGAGGGGTCTTACTGCTCTGCGATATGTGTGCACACTGCACATTTAGAATCCTAGATCTTGCACCTAAATGAGCAAATGGCAATAATGAGATCCATTGCCAACTTGGAAGAGAGTCTGCTGCTCACTGAACAAGCACTCACTGGGGTAGATGCTGGAGAAGATGGTAGCATGGAGGTGCAGGAACATGAGGCAGCTAGCTGGGTGACAGTCAGAAGGAAGGGTATAGGGAAAAGTGTCAGGGTGGCTAGTCCTGATCTTGAACTCCCCAACAAATTTGCAAGATTGATGGATGAGGGGGATGTCAGTTCAGAAATAGCGGTGCTGCAGCAAGATACTTCCCCTGTCTGCTCCAGTAAGATGGGGAATAGGAGTGCAGGGCAGGCTAGACTGGTGCTGGTAGCTGGGGACTCCATTATTTGGGGAACAGACAAAGCAGTCTGTCAAAAAGACCAGGATCGTCGAACAGTATGTTGTTATCCTGGGGCCAGAATTTGACATATCATGGATCGGGTTGACAGATTACTAGGTGTGGCTGTCACTGTGCACATTGGCACCAATGACAGAGTTAGTGGTAGGTGTTGTATCCTTAAAAATAATTTCAGGGACTTAGGCCAAAAATTCAAGGCAACAACCTCCAATGTATTATTTTCAGAAATTATACCTGTAAGATAGGCCACACCAGAGAGGCTCAAAAACTGGTGTAGGAACGAGGTATTCAGGTTTTTAAACTGGGCTGACTTCTGTCTTGGCTACAGATTCTATGCTAGGGACGGGCTGCACCGAAATGGGAAGGGTGCAGCTGTATTTGGGGTCAAAATGGCCAAGAAGTTGGAGTAGTATTTAAACTAGGGGCTGGGGGGAGGGCAACTACATATATAGCTTGCAAGATAGTGAAGATAGAGAGCTGGGAATGAGTTATAAAAAATAAAAACCAAAAAACCTTTAAATTGCATGCATACCAATGATATCTTGAGTACAAAAGATAGTGATGTCCAGCGAATAGGCAGATGAATAAAAGCAGCTTTATTTATGGCAACAGGTTAAAACCACTGTGTATAGGAAAAAAATCTTATGCGTTTCAGGCTTAAAAAATTTAAACACTTAGTCTTGAATGCTGAAAGCCTGAAACGCGTAATATTTTTTCCCTGTACGCAGTGGTTTTAACCCGTTGCCATAAATAAAGCTGCTTTTATTCATTTGCCTATTCGCTGGACATCACTATCTTTTGTACTCAAGATATTGCCGTGGTCCCGGTGGTCCGTGCGAGTGAGCGTGGAGAGGTGAGCTGGCTTTGCTTTATTTATATCTGCAATGTCAGAAATCTCACCAATAAAATAAATGAACCAGAATTATTTATTGCTGAGAAAAAAATATGACATATTGGGGATAACTGAGGCATGGCTGGATGAGACCTATGACTTGGCAGTTAACTTACAGGCTTACAGTTTATTTAATAGAGATTGTAAAAACCGGAAGGGGGGAGATGTCTGTATTTATGTAAAATCCTTTCTGAAGTCAACACTACAGGAAGATATAGATACAGGAAATGAACATGTGGAGTCATTATGGGTAGATAAATTTAAATTCTACAAGGTATCTGCTATAGGCCATCGAATATAACAGAACTCATGGAAGATGTGCTCCTCAGAAAAATAGACAAGGCGGCTAATTATAATGAGGTTGTTATTTCGGGTGACTAACTACTCAGACATAAATTGGGAAACTGAAACCTGTGGTACTCATAAAGAAAGGTTTTTGTCAATAACTATGATAATTACCTTTCCCAACTGGTGCAGGAGCCACTTAGAGGGAAGGCCCTTCTGTACTTAATATTGACTAACAGACCGGACAGAGTAACAAAGGTTCAGGTTGGGGGGAACAAAGGAAATAGTGACCACAAAATAAAAAATATCCAATTATCCTTCAATAGTGTATTTTGTCGAGGAGACACAAAAAATTTAATTTTAGGAGACCTAATTTTAATCAGCTTAGAGAGACCCTAAAACGTATTGCCTGGAACAAGGTCTTTAAAAATATGACGAAACCCAACTTTACATCTCTGGCCCAGACATTAAGGGGCCGTTCACACGGCTTATTTGGCCGCGGATTGGCGCCGTACTGCGCGCCGGATTTGCGCTGCAGTACGGAGCCAATCCGTCGCAGTAAATACGGTAATCCACCGTTCTCATAGAGAACAGTGGATTCCATCGCTCCTCCCCGCTCGGTGAAGCCGCCGGGCGGGGAGAAACTGACATGCATATTATCCAGGCGCAATACGCGCCGTGGATAATGCAAGTCTATGGGGCCGGCGGGCCGCGCCCCCGCCCTTTATTCAAGCCGGAATTAATCCGGCTCGCAATTACGGCTTGAATAAGCTGTGTGAACATGGCCTAACTCTCTAATCTCCCAGATCCCAGACTGTCTTTGGTCCATATCCTCCTTCTTTTCCTCCTGTCTCCTAAAACCTAACGTAGAGAAAACTGAATTCATCATCTTTCCACCATCCCACTTCATCCCTCCACCTGATCTCTCTATCACAGTCAACGGCTCTACACTCTCACCGGTCCCACAAGTCCGCTGCCATGGGATAATCCTTGACTCCACTTTGTTCTTCAAACCACACATCCAAACCCTTATGTCTGCCTGCCGGCTCCACCTGAAAAATATTTCACTAATCTGCTCATTCCTTAACTCTGATACTACAATTCTGGTCCATGCCCTTGCCATCTCCCATCTAGACTACTGCAACATCCTTCTCTATGGCCTCCCGTCTAGCAGTCTTGCTCCCCTTCAAACAATCCTCAACTCTGCTGCCTATCTTATTCACCTCTCTCCTCCCCTAGCTCTCCCCTCTGCCAATCCCTACACTGGCTACCCATTGCACAGCATATTCATTTCAAGTTACTAACCATGACCTACAAGGCTCTCCATAACCCCTCCCCTCCATACCTCTCTGCCTTAATCTCCAGATCTCTCCCCTTTCGCAACCCCCGCTCATCACATGACCTTCTTCTCCACTCTCCTCTTGTCTGTTCCTCATACAACAATCTCCAAGATTTATCTAGTGCTGGAACTCATTGCCCCAACACATCAGACTCTCCTCCACTTTCACCAGCTTCAAAAGCAACCTTGAAACCCATCTCTTCAGGAGCCTATAACCTACAATAACCCCGCTGCCGCTACATCCCCCACAAACATGTCTGCCCCTCACCTTCTGTCTCTTTCCCTCTTCCTTGTAGATTGTTAGCCGTCGTGGGCGGGGTTTTCTCTCCCTCTGTACTAGTTGCTAGTCATCTATTGTCACCATTGTACTTGTTTGACTTCTATTATGTGTGTGACCCCCTTGAATGTACAGTGACCTGGAATCAATCACTCTAAAATACATTATAATAATAGAAATAGAAGAACGAATAATAAATGTGAGATCTTTAAAAACATCTTAAGCTCCCACTGTGAGAGGTACATACCTTATCAAAATAAAATTATTAGAAACAGGAAAAAAAAAATGTAGATCAACAAAAATTTAAAGTAGGTAGTAAGTAACAAAAAATATATTTATGCTACTTAAACAGGAGGGAAGTGAGGAGGCACTGAAAATATATAAAGAAAAAGTAAAATATGTAAAATAATGATAAAGGCAGCAAAACTGGAGACAGAAAGGCATATTGCCATAAAGAGTAACACTAACCCCAAAATGTTTAACTATACAAACAGTAAAAAGATTAAAACTAAAAATGTTGACCCTTTGAAAAGTAGTGAGGGAGGTATTGTAGAGGGCGATGAGGAGAAAGCAAACCTACTGAAAAAAAAATTTCTCCACTGTATTTATCAAAGAAAATCACTTTCCTGTTGATGGGCAGATAGATGAGGTAAGCTCCACCTTTAATGGTTTTTGTCTAACCAGGAAGAAATGCAGCTTAAGTAAAATGAGAATGCTTGGACTGGGGGAAAATGTTTGCAAGTGTGTAAGTAACTGGCTCAGTGATAGAAAACAAAGGGGTGGTGATTAATAGTACAAACACGGACTGGATTCCTGTTACTAGTGGGATACCATAGGGGTCAGTATTTACTCTTTAATATATTCATTAATGACCTTACACATAGATTGCACAGCAGCTGCCAAGGCAAACAGGATCATGGGGATTAAAAGGGACATAGATGCACACAATGAGAACATTATTCTCCCATTATACAAGTCACTGGTCAGACCACACATGGAATATTGTGTACAGTTTTGGGCACAATACCCAGAAAGATTTGTAAAATTAGAGTTATTTAGCTTAGAGAAAAGACGGCTTCAAGGGGACATAATAAATATGTATAAATATATCAAAGGTCAATGTAGAGATCTCCCCCAGGATCTATTTATACCTAGGACTGTATCTAGAACAATGGGGCATCCTCTACGTCAAGAGGAAAGAAAGTTTCTACATAAACTTAGAAAGGGCTTCTTTACTGTAAGGGCACGGAGAATGTGGAACTATTTGCCAGAGGAACTTGTCATGGTGAATTCACTAACAGAGTTCAAAAACAGCTGGATGCATTTCTGGAGGGCAATTATATAACATTCTGGAGAAGGGGCGTTGATCCAGGGATTTATTCTGATTGCCAGATTGGAGTCGGGAAGGAATTTTTTTCCCTAAAAATGAGGACAATTGGCTTCTATTTCATGTTTTTTTTTTGCCTTCTTCTGGATCAACACTATAGAATAAAAGCTGAACTGGATGGACGTCTTGTCTTTTTTCAGCCATATAAACTATGTGACTAGCAGATGTTGCAGATGCGGCATGGGATTGGGAACAATGTTGAAAGGTAAATTAACCTATAAAACACCATAAATACCTTTATACTAACCTCTGGTCAAGATTATGATTAGGGTTAGAGATTTCAGGATGTTCAGAGTCCACATTTTTCCACAAATTTGGTTGATTCAGTGTTGAGCCAAAGAGATCTATTTGAGCAGCATAGATCATAAAATTAACACAAATATTCTTTAGTTTCAAACATGTGCCATGTGAGTTATGTAAATGTTGCTACAGTAACTTGTAGTCATACTCTTTGCATTGTTATTCTTCCGATCCTCAGAGCCATCACTTTCATTGTCACATTATAATGTGTTATTAGTCTTCCGATCTTCAGAACCTTCACCTGCACTGCTCTTCTCACAATACTCAGGGATATTTCTGCTTTTAAGCAGAATGCCATCTTTTTATGAAGAAAATTGAAAAGCTTTTATTTGCCAATAGTTGCTTTATGAAATGTTACTGAGTGGGTGGTGTTTACAACAGATTTCCAACTAGATTAGTTTGACAAGAAACACAAATGTCTCCCACTTTTAAAATGAAATGCCTAAAAAATCCGGGACGTACTCCAAGAAATCCAAGATTATTAATACTATTCTGAGACACCAACTCGGTCATAATTTGGCACTAATCATATGCATCAAAAATCCAAACCGTACACAAAGGACGCATTCCTTATTAGGGGAGTAAGAACTAGTGTTGAATATTGAAGACAACATATGTAGAAAATGCAAATTTATTTAATTGGAAAGTCTAAATGACACATGTAGGCGTAATTTATTTTATTAAAGATCTGTCTTGCTACAAAGTTTCATCCATATTTTCTCCCAAATGAAAGTTTATCATAAGAATTTGTGAATAGTTCTATTCCAGGGGTCAAACTGGACCAGGTAAATGTAGTGCATAAAGAAAAAATTTGGAATTGATGAGCGGCATTCCATTCAAATTTGATGTATTGTATTTATTTTGGCTTTATTTATATTCACTTAAGTCATTTGTTATAGTTATTGCACCTGTTTTTTTTGCAATTCCTTACCACTGAGCCTGATCTAAGCACACCAAGTGCCAAGTATACTGCCTCCATGTGGCACCATATTATGGGAGTAAATTACTTCTAGGGTTGAATAGCTTCCTGGTAGTTTCTGCGCATGAATTCATACAAAAAAAAACTTTTTCGGTCTTTAAATAAAATTGATGGTACACTTAGGTACTGTAGGAGCCAGTAGAAGTCTATGGGAACCACATGATCATATACAGTAGCTGGGGCACAACTGACCTTAACAGCTGAAGTGAAAGTTGGAGGGGGGCGTAGTCATGGCCTGTACTGATGGTAACTGCTTATTGAATTTATTCGTCCAGTTGGTCTGCATCTAACTCTAAACAGCCATTTTTAGCCCCACCCCTGACAATTCTAAAACTTTGTTACCTATATATGAATAACTGTTACAAATAAAGAAATAAAAAGATGTGAAAAACAGACTAATTTTATTTTTTAACCATTTTCCCTGATACTATAAATAGTATGTAATGTAAAAATTACATCATGAAAAAAAAAGTTAGTAGAAGTTAATAAAATAACTTAATAATAATTTTTATTTATATAGCGCCAACATATTCCGCAGCACTTTACAATTTAGAGGGTAAACGTACAGACATTACACATTACAAGAAATTACAGATGAGACACAAGGTGTGAGGACCCTGCTCACGAGAGTTTACAATCTATTATGGTGTATGGGTGAGACAAAGGATTAAGAATTGCTCAGTTTACAATGGTACAGCCATGTTACATAAATAGGAGGTGGTTTACATAAAAGTTGGGTGACCCTGCCACCCTGACAGTACATCTATATACAGACAAGTGCCTGTGAGTGCCCAAGTGCAGGGAGTGACAGATGTGTGTGATAGCAGTTAGGGATCTTGGTGGGCCAGACTGAGAAGATGTGTTCTTAGGGCCCTCTTAAAACTGTGAGGGTTGTGAGTGTGCCTGATCGCCCGCTGTAGCATATTCCAGAGAAATGGTGCAGCACATGATAAATGTTGGAGACGGGCATTGGAGGTTCGGTTGATTGAGAAATGTAATCTGATATCATCAGCAGAGCGGAGAGCATGGGTAGGGTGGTAGACAGAGATGAGAGAGGAAATGTAGGGGGGTGCAATACTGTGGAGAGCTTTATGGGTGAGAGTGATGAGTTTATGTTGTATCCTGTACTGAATGGGCAACCAGTGCAGTGACTGACACAGGGTAGAGGCATCAGTATAGCGGCTGGAAAGAAAGACAAGCCTGGCTGCTGCATTCAGGACAGATTGGAGAGGGGAGAGTTTACAGAGAGGGAGACCGATAAGCAGGTGGTTGCAGTAGTCAAGACGAGAAAGAATGAGAGCAACAATGAGGGTTTGAGCTGTTTTCACAGTGAGAAAAGTATGGATTTTGGAGATGTTCTTGAGGTGCAGATGACAGGAACGGGCAAGGGATTGGATATAAGGGGTGAAAGACAGATTAGAATCTAGTATAACCCCAAGACAGCGGGCCTGTTGCCTAGGAGTTATGGTGGTGCCACACACTGAGACAGAAATAGCAGGGTAGGGTTGGTTAGAAGATGGCGGAAAGACAAGAAGTTTGGTTTTAGTGAGGTTTAGTTTCAGTTGGAGAGAGGACATTATGTCTGAAACAGCGGACAGTCACTGGTGTTTTGTAGCAGGGCAGGAGTGATGTCTCAGGAGGAGGTGTATAGTTGAGTGTCATCAGCGTAGAGATGGTATTGGAAGCCAAATCTGCTGATGGTTTGTCCAATGGGGGATGTGTAGAGTGAAAAAAGGAGAGGACCTAGAACCGATCCCTGAGGAACCCCAACAGCAAGAGGAAGAGGAGAGGAGGTAGAACCAGAAAATGAGACACTGAAGGAGCGGTCAGAGAGGTAGGAAGAGAACCAAGCGAGAGCGATGTCCTGGAGGCCAATGGCGCTGAGCATGCTGAGGAGGAGGTGGTGACCACAGTGTCAAACGCTGCAGAGAGATCCAGAAGAAGCAGCAACGAGTACTTGCCCTGAGATTTAGCCATGAGGAGATCATTAGAGACTTTAACTAGAGCAGTTTCTGTGGAGTGTAGGGTGCGGAAACCTGATTGTAGAGGATCGAGAAGAGAGTTAGCAGAGAGATAGCGGATTAGTCGAGAGTAGACCAAGCGTTCCAGGATTTTAGAGATAAAGGGAAGGTTAGAGACTGGTCGGTAGTTGGCAGCGCAGGATGGGTCCAGAGTGGGCTTTTTTAGTAAAGGGGTTATGATGGCATGTTTAAAGGAAGATGGAAAGATCCCAGTAGAGAGAGAGAGGTTGAAGATTGCAGTAAGGTGAGAGATGATATCTGAAGAAATGGACTGGACAAGGTGGGAGGGAATATGGTCACTAGAGCAGGTGGTGGGGCGAACAGATGAGAGAAGCCTGGACACTTCTTCTGTCATTGGGTCAAGGGCTGAGAGCAGACTAGAGGACGTGCCGGAGGGGACGGGATGGGTGTTACTTGAGGATTGAGATGCAATGTCTTGCTGGATACTGTCTATTTTGTCTTTGAAGTGAGTGGCCAGGTCTTCAGCACAGAGGCCTGAGCTTTAGGCCTGAGGAGGGAGTGGAAAGTGTCAAACAGGTGTTTAGGGTTGTTGTGTAGTGTTGAGATGAGGGAGGTGAAATATTTTTGTTTGGCGCAGTGAAGGGCGGTGTGGTAAGTCCTGAGCATGAATTTATAGTGGAGAAAGTCTGCAGGTAGCTTTGACTTTCTCCACAGTCTCTCGACAGACCTGGAACATCGCTGCAGAAAGCGAGTCTGAGGCATGTGCCATGGCTGCGGGTGTCTGACGCTGGTGGTGCGGATATGTCCAGGGTGGTTGAGAGAGTTCATTGTATGGCTTGACAGCCAGGTCAGGACAGGAGTCGGAGGAGATTGGGGGCAGTGAGATTTAATGTTATTTAAGTGTTATAATGTTCAAACCTGCATATACTAAAGAAAATGAAAATGTCCCTAGTCAGGAAGGACAGTAAAGAGGGACAGGGGGGAGCTGGTAAGAAACAGCTTTGGCATGGCACAAACTATCTATAGGTAGAGGAGGGAAATTTTTTCTCTTCCCCTTAATGCGAATAAGCCTAGAAAGAGCCCTGTATATGAATTAACCCTAGACTAATTTACATTGGGCATATTACACTCATATATATTGTGTACATAGCTTGCACCCAGATCCCCTATGGCTTTTATGAGCCAAGCTAAGATCACCATAGATTTTTTTGGGTTATATTTTACATTACCATACATCTATGGAAATAAATAACAGGGTGAATCTCTTTTTTTATCTTTTTCAAGCTTTCTCCAGTTTTTGGGTTTGTGAATATTCAGTGGGGTCCTCACAATAGATAACTACTGAGCTAACATAGATATTTTCTCTCAGGTTCACAGAGCGTTGCCCACCTGATTATTTATTCTATGTAAAATCACAGACTACTAATACTTTCACGGCCAAACTGGGAAATCAATTAATTATAAATATTACAAGTGATGTGTCTACAGCACAGAGTACTGTTATGAATACATTAGCAGCATTTACTGTCACCGGTAAAATTATGGTAATTACAAAGTAATCTGTTGAAGCTCCTCTAGCGCTAAAGAAAATCATTGGCACACTCATTTATTTTTTTATTTTTTTTAATGTCTTGGAATTTACAAACTGTAGCAACCCTGGTATCAGACAGAACAAAATCATACTTGGTTCCACTGGATGGTGCAGTAAGAGATCATCTTGTCTTGAAGCAATGTTCTAAAATATGGTGCCAAACAGAGGCAGAACAGAGTACTGCACACTGTAATGCCATTTCCTACTGCCATCAATGTGCAATAGGTATGGGTCCCATCTCTGGAACCAGCAGCTCTCTCACGACTGGGTCCCGGAAAATCGGTATTGTACGGAGAGGTAAATGGAACTCTCATTGAAATCAATGGGATATTTTACCACCACCTCTCCATGCTAACAGAGACATTCAAGGACGCGTGCTCCTTAAAGGTGTGGGTCCTAGAGGTGAGACCCACAACTATTACACATTGATAGAATATCCTATTGATATGCCATGAATTTGTCTGGTAGGACAACCCCTTTAAGTATGGTTTCACACACATTTTTTTTTATCTTTAAGTGTAGTTCTTGTGGAATTTTTTTTTTAGTCCAAAGTCAGGAGTAGATTCAAAAGGAATAGAAAATATAGAGAAATAACTTCTACTATTCCATTCCTGCCGGATCTATTTTTGGCTTTGCAAAATTCTGCACCAAAAACTACAGGGATGTTTATTCAACAAATACAAAACCATGTGTAACTCTACATTTACAGAACCCCTATTTTAAGAGGAAATCAGTATAAATGACAAAGCTCCCTCCAGGATACAGACAGGAACATGGAGAAATAAGGCGCCATTCACATTATATTCTGGCTTATATGGTGGTATCTGTTGGAATATCCTGAAAAAGTTATCCTGAAGTACTCTGCGGTGGGACTGGGGCTAAGACTGAGACATGTCAACCTGAGGGGCAAACCACATACTCTATTTTAGACTTTGCACTATTTTCTATTTAGACTTTGCACGTATATACAATTAAGTGCCAGATACAAAAGGATGCCAACCATGCGTTTGTGCCCTGTACATAAAGAGGACATGTTATGGAACGGAGCGCACTAGAAGTCTGGTCGACTTAATTCTGCAGTCCGACATCAGGCGCAGCCCCGTTCACATTACTGAAAATCCTCCCGATCGCCATTATCAGGCACATTACAGAGCGCAAGAGGCACTTTGTAATGCGCCCGATCTCGATGGGTGTGTGGGAGACGGGGCGCACTAGAACCATATCGCACCTATAGAATATAGCTTTGCTATGGCAAATCAGGCGCTTAACTGCTGGAACAGGGTAAACACTTTCAAAGTGTTTTAATAACTGAGCCAGAAATTTCGTGTTATCACTAAGAACTGCGCCTGGTTTATGACCTGCTGTAGACCAGGTTCATAAATCAGACACATTCTAGGCTATTTTAATGCGCATTAAATTTGACGTTTAAACGCCAAATTTCATACATCTGGCCCAAAAAAAAGTGTAAAACTTAATAGAACAGAGCAAATATAGTCCATAAGAGACTATGTTTGCCCTATATGACATTAATGGGGTATACATCTCGATTCCTTTTTCAAGTTATCTTGACAGATGCCACCAGTGGAGGTCAAAATGTGATGCAATAGAACCTAGTGCACCAGTGTAGCATGAGGAAGCTAAAACAGCTCATATACCTTAGCTTCATATACTGATGGGATGTAAAATGATATAAAACGGAGAACAGATCTTGTTGCAGTCATAACTGCTTTTCTGCTGAGCTAAACTTTACTTTCATATTTTGCTTTTTCTCAATAAAATAATATATCAAAAGGGCAAGAAAAAGAGTAGGGCAACTATCTTCGGAACTTTCGGCTGTGAGATGCAGTTCCAACGATGAGCCCATCCAGTGCTTGGAAGGTTAACTACAGTGATATCAGGAAACAATTCATAACAGGATATTAATTGCAGTGCACGTACCTTATGCTTGGTGCCCAAACATGAGGCCCTTCCAAGTAGTCCTTGAATATGTAACTACAGTGGCATTTAGAAATACATAATTAACACCCTTTAATAGTCACTTGAGCCCTCCACAAAGCACTACCGGTGGACCGAGTACCGAACGCGGGCTTCATTAGCACGGCCACATTGCTTGAGGCGCTCAAACAGCTGAAGTAAGACCCGTTCGTAAGAAGAGACTACCCCTCGTATCCTATCCCTGCCACCCCCCAAATCCCTGTGCCACCACAGAAGCCATCTCCCTCAATACCAGTGTCCAGGGTTTCCCCCCGACTACAATAAAAAAGCTCCAACCCAACATCTACGGGCCATCACTGGGGATCCTCGGCACGCCCCACACTATACAACTAGAAGTAAGAAGCACCCGCTCCGCCCATGATAAAGATATATCGTTAGACTTTCGCCAACAAACTATACGCGCCATACATACAGTAAACTAAGCAGCCAGACCGTAGGTTAAAAGGGAAGAGCCATGGACACCATTCCAAGCAATGATGAATAATGTGCCACTGAGACAGCCATGCCAATTAATCGAGACCATGTCCCCTGCAAAGAAGCGCACCAGAAACCATGGTAAAAGGTGGTGAGCCGAGAGCGCCATGACAGAGTAGTGGTAAAGGCTCTACAGCTGCATCCCTGCTAAACATATATGCCAACCTGCAGACAGAACATCGATAACTTCATATCCATCCTCATGAGTGCATGCCACACTACAAACAACGTTAAAGTAGAATTGGAAACTGGCCTTGTATATCCGCCACTCAATGTTCAATGGGCGCGCCAGTAAATAGTCGCCCCTAAGGCAATGCAAGTTTAATCGAATCCCAACACTAATAGCCTCAGATTATTTCCACATCCAATCCCTTCACGAAAACACCCTTTGAACTATAAAACCCCCTCTCAGTGTCCCCCCACTACACCCGCCTACCCCCGCCGTATATGAAGGGGGTCACCTCACTGAAAAGCATCCCCCATTTAAAATATCCATCATTAAAACCACTCACCCCTCCACACAAGACATATAGTGAGTACGTCATCTTGGTATGCTTTAACCGAACTCATGCCTCGTTGATGGCGAATCACATACAGTACCTTACCCCTCACTCAGTGTGCATTGACATGTCTAGACCGAATGATAATTGAGTGTCTTGCCTTCCCCCTTCCCAGCAAACCGCAGCCCTCGCCCAATGAGCCAGCTCTGCTCCCACTAGATTAAACACAATATCGAGGTGCCTTAGTAGCCGAATCTGCACGACTCCGGCAATCAGGCGTTCTAATTAGACATTGAAGGCCCATATCGGCACTCCACCCGATTAACCCAGTATCTCCATACGACATGAATTTCCTCAAAGCAGACAAGACGTATTCGCGCGTGCCATGCCCGATCCGAATGAAATTTTGGTGGCTAAGTGCAAAGACCTTAAGCTGTCTAATTTTTTTTACAAGAAGCTACCACCACCTTAATAAAACACTGGGCCTCCCAGTTCAAAATTAAAGAAACAAGAGTGCCCCACCCATATGTATGAGTCTAGAACTTTGAACCTATACTGACGCAGCCCTTCTACTTAAAGCATCCTTGTAAGTTAGGTTAACAAGGCTATTCGATTGTGCACTCGCCGATTCTATGGTGCCCATCCGGCAAAGTATAGCTCCATGATGTCATGAGCTTACCACGAATACTGACAGGTTAATAAACCTCGTTCAGTCTATTAAATTGGAAACTTACCAAACAGATAATAGACACAAGTAAACTAAGCAACATAGAAGTTGTCACCTAGCACATAAGCAGATACCCTTAGCCTCCAATTGAATTTCAAACGAGGCCAAAATATGTAAGACTCCGTCATATCTAAAGCGAACAAACAATCACCAACAATCAAAAAAGCATCCAAGCAAGGATGGCTTAACGCATGTGCAGCTGCGTCGCGATTACCAATCTCTTATACACCTCTGGCCTCCCCACAACTTACCACTTCATGACTAGCCCCCTCTTAACCAAGCCTATATCAGCCAGATACGGATATAACCCTCAGTATTAGCCATTTGTATTCTACACATTTCACAGTAGTTCACATTTCAAATGCCTAAAAATGGGGTGTATTCGCAACAAAGCTCTCATATCTGCCTAATGATAGGGACATAAAACAAGGTGTCACATTTGCACTTGTATAGTGTTTTTAGCTTAATCATTTAGGAATAGCCGCTGATTAGCTAATGTGTGTGTGTCTAGAGCTAAATCAGCAGCATGAGGTTGGACTAAACACTCTGTGCTGTGATTGGCTGCCTCAACCCTGATCGGGACCCCCTCCCTCCGTGCTGTGATTGGCGGTCTGCACTCTCTGTGCTCACTCCCCTCTGAACTGTGTAAAGCTGAAACTGGCTGCTTGAGCCTCATGTGCTAGTTGCTGTCTGTGTGTTCTCATTGTCTGCCTCTCACTCCCCTCTGTGCTGTGTAATAAAGGCTGCTTGTCCTCTCTATGTTCCCCTCACAGTGATAGCTCTATGAGAAGTTTCTGTGAAATTACTCTTTAGCACCAGAAAAACTACCACCCCATAATAACACAGCCTTATATAACTCTGCTCCCACCACCCCATATAACACACCCTTAAACACACTGTCCGGCCCCTCTTCCAACTGGCATCGGAAGTAGAATTCAGTTTGCATTTCTCACATTTGTTTCCTCAATTCAGGCTGTATGTATAACTGTTTACACCAATGCAGATTTTTCGTAACAAGAATTGCTTCTGTGCAGCCGTAGGGAGTGACATTTCCCCTCCAGGCATGAGAACTGACCATCACAGGAGTTCTACAGAACTGTGTCATCCTCTCTCTCTCCCACTGCTCACACAGAATGACTTTTGATCCCAGAATGACAGCACTTCCTTATTATGCTGTGTGAGAAGCGTCTGGGCTCAGCCCTCTTCCTACACTACAACAGACCAATTTTGTAGATGGATCATAAAAAAAAGAAATTAGAAGACAGTAGGATTTGACACAAATCTCAAAGAAATCACAGCAAAAAATGAATCCCACCATAAAACATAACTTTTATTAATATCAATAATATTAATAAAAATTACATTTTATGGTGGGATTCACTTTTTGCTGTGATTTCTCAGCCCTCTTCCTACCTGACTATACTCTCCTCTTCCAAAGCACCTCCCCTGTGTACTGGGCTGCTCACCTGCTGTAGTTAGTTTATCCCCTTCCCTCTCTCTGCCCCTGCACTATTGTCATTCAGATGTACTTCTGTTAATGTGTGGCACATCACAAGAGAAAGATATGAAGTTATCCAGCCTGATTCAGATTTGCCGGCTACCTCTGAGTATCGAGTCGGCACAGCTTCTGAGCACACACCATGCAAGCAACATAAATGTACGACAACCAGGAGACTTACCAACTTTCCTTTTTCCAGGAGTCTCCCAGACATTTCTGGAGAATTGGCTTGTACTGTATATACTGTTGAAAGGCGCAAGGCCCAGGCCAGAGTTTGGAAGGCCTATGTAAGCCTGGAAGTCCGTTGAGCTGTGGGTGTGGTTTCTCCAGTCTTCCTGCAAGTTACTGTGGAGTAACAGTCTGGGATACTGGGAAGAAGCAAAAAGGATCTTCCTAGGAGCTGTGACCTACAGCAAGCTGGAAGGGTAAGAGCCCCTGTGGGCAACGTAAACTGTGCCTGATACTTGTGTGCCTAGTGTATCTGCTAAGGACTGTGGTGGGACACCAGAGGCTGGCTGAAGTAAGCCTTTGTTTTGTTAAAAGCAAACTTTGCTGTGGTCCTGACTGTGTAAGCCTGCCGTTGCTGGGTGTTAGCCTGCATGAGGTGTTTTATAACATCCTCCATGCTTTCTGCCTGGGTCTTTATCTGGGCCGCCGCTTTAAGCCAGGACATGCATTAGCAGGGAAGTTGTCCGCATCTGAAACACCAATTTTTGAGGGATTACTTTTTGGCCAAACCCCGTTTTTATTATTTATTTTTCCACGGACATAAGAAAACAATCGAAACAAAACAAAGGCTTACTTCAGCCAGCACTCCGGTGTCCCACCACAGTCCTTAGCAGAAACACTAGGCACACAAGTTTCAGGCACAGTTAGTGTTGCCCACAGGGGCTCTCACCCTTCAGCTTGCTGTAGGGCACGGCTCTTAGGAAGGTCCTTTTTGCTTCCTCCCAGTATCAAAGACTGTTACTCCACAGTAACTTGCAGGAATTCTGGAGAATCCACAGCTCACCTGACCTCCAGGCTTACATAGACCTTCCAAACTCTGGCCTGGACCGTGGGAGCAGTCATCCCACCCAGCTCTTTGACTGCTCCAGTGAAAGACCGACCCAGACTAGCTGCTGTTGCAGACAAACTAACTTTAAACGTGTCAGTGGCCAAATGCCACTGACACAGGAATATCGGGCATTCACTTCACCAAAGACAGGAACTTTGGTGACACATACCTCCCATCTATAACAAGGCCTTGTGCCTTCCTACAGTACTCATAAAATGAAAAACAATATGTTTCAAAGTAGCAGTCCTGCATGAAAACATTCAATACAACCAAATATAACCGCTTGATATAGTCAACCCCTGAGAAGATCTTCATACAGTAATGACAGTCAATATAAGCAACTTACATACCTTATAACCACCCCAAGAATCACCCACCAAAAATAAGTTCCAATATAGTATTTCAAATATGAACTGATAACCACAGAAATAAATAATTATAAACTAACAGGCCACAAAAATATAATAAGGTAGAATTGTGCATAATATTGACTATCATTGCAGTATGCATACTTCTCAGGGATTGAATATATCAAACGGATATATTTGATTGTATTTGAAGTTTTTACAAGCTACTTTTGAAAATATTGTTGTTTAATTTATATAAAAGAGTATTATATTACATATATTTGAATAAGGTGGCGTGGACGGCAATTTCTTACAGTTTTTATTTTCTGAATGTACACTAAGGGACATAGCAGAAAGGTTCATTTTGGCATCCTGGTTGCTTCCGAATTTTGGAGGTTTTTAAGATTGGTGTTTATACCTGGTTTTACATAGGTTTACATGTACTCATGGTACTGATATCACCTGTGTCTTCACTGTCACATATGTCCCTAATGTCACATATAGAAGAAGATGTCACAGATGTACCAGGAGTCCTCTGCTGCCTCCTCAGTTGCTCCTCACTGTAACTGTCAGGAATTACATGACTTACTGTCTCCACTAACCAAAGACATTCCTCTGTCTATGTCTACACAGCAATGTTAAAATGCCGTCCAAAATCCGACAGCATTTTAACATCACCCTACTGCGGATTTGCCCTAAAAACTACGGTTGGTTTTCACATTTCCCGCCGGCCCAGTACATTGACTGTACGGGAATCTGGTGAAAGATAGAGCATGATATAAAATCTGCGGAATCCGGCGAATTTCAAAACCGACCGGAAAAAATCTGTGCTGTGTAGAGTAAAACACAGAGTTTCTTGGTTACAGTTGGACTTTCAGCAGATTATAAATACTGAATCCGTCGTAAATCTGACCAAAAACCAGTGCTGTGTAGACGTAGCCTAACTGCAGGCTTGTTTGCAGCCACCACTGACTTCAACTCGGCACTGCCAGTCAGTTCCAGTTGTCCTGAACTCTAGTCACTGTGTTAGAGGCCTCTTGTCACATGTCAGAGATAGTCTCTCTCAACTATTTACCGGTCACATACACACTTATTTACGTCCAGCAGATTTCCATGCTAGCCCCTGCTCTTTACCTCATGCACTCATGGCGTCTGGGGGGTAACTTCCCTGCTACCATGCTACCAGATAGTTACAACATGAAAATACAGTGTTAAAGTGGAACAACACACAATGCATCAACCTGCGGCATTTCTTGTAATAAAAAGACAGGAAGGAAAACAGCGATAGCAACTAGTAGTTGCACCTTTTCAAGCATCTCTGCTTTTTCATCATTCTGTACACTTTGTTTAAATAAAATTCTTAATATTACCGGCTAATGTAAAAGAGGATGTATTTTGCATGTATTTGTAACAGGGGCTAATATACCAGGGGAAATTAGCAAAAAAAAAAAAAACCTTGACCTTATAGGGGGACACAATATGTCAAATAAAATAATAAAAACACATACACAAAGTTATCCCAGAAACATGTGGACAAAATTAAAGTAAAATAACCGAGTTTGCGGAAGCGTGTACTAAGTAAATGTAAAATGCGCCTGGTCAGGAAGGGGGTGGTGGTGGTAAACGGGCCGGTCATGAATATATAATGTAATATGAGCAAAAAAGGAAAAACTTACATGGTGGACGATCCTTTTCAGCTCCTTGGATGGCATAGTCTCTGATGTTATAAATATATATATAACCAATATAATCTGCTACAAACATCAATGAGTTGTCCTTCGTAACGGCAAGACTGCTGACCTGGCACCCGGTCCTAGACTTAAGAGAAGAGGGATTAATATAATGCACTTTTAATGTGGGATTAGATGGAAGGGGTTCGTTAATTAAGAAATTGCATATGAAAGGGGTGTTCACACCATAGACTTTAATGATGTATGAATAGGCCACCTCTGGGACCCGCATCTACTTTAGGAACAGGCCCCCAAAAATATCAGCTCAGAATGGAGAACTGGCTGCCCTTACGCACGACTCTCCATTCTTTTCTTTTTTTTTTTTTAAACTGTGTGTTTTATTAAAGTTTTCATCATATAATACAATTATTACAATATCAAGCATCGTATCTAAAGGTCAAAAAAGCAGCAAAGACAAACAGTCCCGACGATAGAAATCCTTCGAAGTGAAGACATATCAAAATAGTCCTACTTGCAAGTAGGTTTTGGCATTTTATGTTCGGAGGAAAAAGCAAATACATACCCGGTGGAATCTATGGACGAGTTAACTCACTGCCTCTGGACCACCTCGAATCGTAAGCTACGTTAAAATAACGGGCACATTAAGAAAAACCTGACATTGAACACAAAGAACAAACAAGTACATGGGGGAGACAAAAGAACTAGGTAACAGAGGAGGAGAACCTGTTTGAGAGTCTGTGGCCTCTACATAATTTTTTGTGATGGGGGTCCTAATAAGTGGTCCGCGGAGAAAAGAGCAAATAGTATCCATGACCTTTCCTTTCGGTTCTAACTCCTATATATGCATAAGCATGTACTCCAGTCCTTCCCCATCCAATATAGAATATTGGTACGGACAGTCAAGAGGAGCGAGCACCTTTTCAGAGCCGCTTTCCGGAGCCTCCTCAGGGGAGGTGGAGGCTATAAGTAATCCCAGGGTTTCCCAGATTATCTCAAATTTTTGTCAACCTGATGTCTATGAGGGCCCGTGAGTATACATTTCACGTAGATATCCTTCACTCGGCTGATCAACTGAACTTTTGAAGGGGGTTCTTGGCAATTCCATTGCTTACTTATAAAACCACTTAGCTGGCTGTTATCACGGAGAAGGAGTACGCAATGGGGGCCGGCTCCAAGACACTAGGAAAGAATATTCATTTTTTACAGGTAAGCTTTGCGGGATTTCGGGAATGTTTTTGACTCCTAGAATGGCTCGGGTCAGCGTTTGAACTAGTTTTCCACAGGGTTTATATCTAGGGCAAATCCCAAAATATATGAGTCAGGTTCCTCGTGATCCCTCTACATCGCCAGCAAAGGTCAGAGACATTACAGGGTAGAAAGTATGTAGGAGCAACAGGGGTGTGGTAACAGTGCATCAACAGTTATATTGGTTTTCCTGTAGGAGACACAGGAGGAATGACCTAGCTGCCTGGTTCCAGATAGTTTGGCCATGTCTCTCTGGGGGGATGTGCCGCTCTCTCTCCTAGTATTCTTCCCAATCTTCTCATATAGGCATTTGGCAGTTGGATCCAATCAGGGACACCAACATTTTGTATATTGAGGAAATCCAGCCCGCGTAGAGGAAATTTGCTCGGTCATACGGGTTTTTTCTCGAAGCTGTGGGGCACGATACCGACTTGGTGGGACATAGATCTACGTACAGAAAATGTCTTATCTGTAAATAATGGCTAGAAAGTTTGGGGCGGCAGTTTATATATTTCTCTCTAAGGGCTTCAAGGGTAGATCTCTCTGTCCTAGTGATCTACAATGTCCGCCAGCCTGAATATCTGACTGTTGAACCATGGCTTCACCGGGACCCTGTGAGGCTGTCCGGTACACAGAGTGGATGGAAAGAAACGATGTCATAGGTGAATATCAGAACAAACGTTGAAATTTCTATTATGACAAGATTTCACACCTTCCACGTCAGAGCCATGGGACCCAACAGTGCCCCATCAACCCGGATAATGAGTCGGTAACAACACGGAGTGAGTTAGAGGTTGGGGTCGGGGCCATGCCACAGTTTCTCCAGTTCCGTCCATCCCAGGCATACGCAAATAGCCACGACCAAAGCTGGATTCGTCGTAGCTGCTTGCCCAATCATCACGTTTGTATGTCAGGCAACAGAGAGAGACCACCCTGATCTTAAGTGCAAATAGGAACTGATTTTGGGAAACGGTGAGTCTGCCACGGCCCATATAAATCGCATGAAGGCATCTTGCAAGATTTGAAGTCCTTTGCTGGGGTATCGGGACTGGTAGCGTTTCAAACAGATACATCACTTTGGGAAGAGCCATCATTTAATTGGCTGTGCTGTGTTCTGCCTAAAAGCGAGATTGGTTAGGGTGTGCCATCTACTTAGTACCGTTTGTAACCATTCCAGGAATTTATCTGGTAGTTGGTTGTAAATAGCATGGCGTATGTTGGTGCAGATGATCCCAAATAACCTCAGAGATCTTTAGCCTCCTATTGTAGCCGAAGTTCAGATCTGTACAGTCAACTGAGTAGCCGGCATGTGTATTTAAGGCAGTGCCTCCGTTTTAGCTTGTATTTGACTTTAAGCCGATAGAAGCCCAAGAAGTTCAGGAGAGATTGTAGATTGGGATAGTAGTGTGCAAATAGGTTAGGGTCAGAAGTTATGTCCGACTGCATAGAGTGATACTTTTAAAGTCCTGTTTCTGACTCGGATGCCGATGAAGTCCATGTTCATTGCGTATGGCCTCCACTAACGTTCTAGCACAAGACAAAGATCCATTGGAATAGGGAGGCACCCTTCCTATGCCCTTTTAAGTTTAATCAAGGGAGATTCAAGCATATGGGAACAGAATGTTTGCTGAGGGGTGTGAGTATAATGAGCTAAGGGCTTGCAGAAAGGGGCCCCGGAAAAAAAGCAAACTTTTTCAAGGCTTCAGACATGAATTTCCAATTAGGCAAAAATGCTTTTCCCGCGTCTAAGCAAATAAAAGGGCTGTCTCCTGTTCTCCAGTGCGGCTATTTCAAATCAGGTCTATCGCCCGTCTAGTGTTGTCCTCCTCCTGTCTGCCTGCAACAAATCCTACTTGGTCTTTTGTAATTAATCCGCAGACATAAGAAAAACGGTTTTTGGCCAATATTTTGTTGAATATTTCCACATCAGCATTAGCAGGCGATAGGCCGAAAATTTGCACAATCGAGGTGGTCCTTATTGGTCTTGGGGATAGGTTAATGATAGAAATAGTGGAGCATAGATGGGGGGAAGTGCTCCCCTTCTGAATGATTGAACAATTCCACCATTGGTCTTCCATTGGGGAGAAGGTCTAAAAAGTAAAAATACGAGAACCCATCCGGCCCTGCGATTTCTTGGAGGTAGGCGTCTTTGAGGGTTTCCCTGATCTCTCTTCAATTTGTTGATCGGAGCATTAAGAGTATTCCAGGACTCTGCCTCTTCTAGGGAGGAATGTTACAGGAAGACCGAAATTCCCATTGTAAGGCAACTGGCTTTGTTCGCTAACAATTTAGTCAGTGAGTTCCGGGAGTTTGTAGAGTTTAGCGTAGTATGAATAGAAGTCTGAGAACCTCTTGTGGGTCGTAAATTATCGCGACCCTTGGCTATTTCACAGGGAATATCAGTTCTTTTGCTAAGGTCCTCCTCATCTGGAGCACCCTGGCTATGCATAGTGTGGGCCTTATTGCTCGGAAATAATAACGCTGTCTTACATGTAGACAACAATTTTTCAGTTCTAGATACTTCCAGACTCCTCATCTTTCTGGATCGCGAATTTCTACAACTCTCTCGGACAGTATCGTTGTCTGTCCGTGTGATTACAAGGAGGCTTCAAGGGATCTGAGACGCGTTCTGGAGCCATTGACATCTGCAGGCAGCATTCCTCTTAACACCGGGATCCTAAGGCAATACATTGACCACGGATCACCGCCTTGTTGCTACCCAGAGCGTGGAGCTAGTGTAGGTGACGACACGTTTTACTTGAACAGTAATCTTTATACCTCCGTACCTCTTCCCTATGTTGGGTGTTTCAGGAGGGATTCCATTAAGGCTACCAGTGCATTCTTCTATGGGTGTCCCCTAGTTTTAGAGGAAGCATCATCGCGGCGTGGTCCGACCAAGTAATGGGGTAATTTCTTGCCGTACCATACATTGACGGATGGATGGGATTTTCCCGAAGAATAGTCGACACGCGAATGGGAGCCGAAGGAGGGGAAAAAAGTGTACTGCTTGAACAGTTGGGTTAGGGCAATACGCCATAAATCGTACAGATCAAAGCTCCTTATACATTTTCTGATCTCTTGATCTAGGGCATTCAGAGATGGGTGGTAAACATTTTCGCCTGAGAACAACATATATTCCTTCTTCTCAGAGAAGAACATATAGAAGTCACCCCCAACCAGAAGTGGACCTGTAGAGAGATTGGACACTATTCCGCAAAATTCTTCCTCAGAACCTGACCTGGAGGTATTTGGGGCATAAATATATCAGAGCGGTCATTTGGAGCAGCCCTCATATAGCCCGTTAGTATAACATTACGGCCTTCAGGATCTAAATTTAATTCTGCACCTGAAAAGGGGCATTGACTTAGCGATCAAGATAGCAGTGCCAGCCTCTCTTTTTTTCTATCGTGAGAGCCTGATAGGCCCCGGTAATAGGCGTGATTTGCCAAAGAGAAATTACTGGACTTTATAAAGTGGTTTTTCTTAGTAGGAATACTATTTGTGGCATTGCGACGCTTAAGTATCGGCCTAAAGCAGTCCTCCGTTAATGTATTGAGTTTAGGCCCTTAAACGATTAAGAATATAAGGTCCAATCAATGTGATCAGAGTAAAAAAGAGCTAATGTCCACACACCCAGTTCAGCCACATGATCGCCGGTTGCGGTGATTAAGACCAGTAAAGCACATATTCCTCTCAACTGTACGGAGACAAAAGAGGGGGGAGAGACAAGGACAAAGACACTAATACGACACAACAAATAAAAAACATGTAAAAAACATTACTCAACATGAGGATTTTTACGTAAGGTCCTAAGACGCCATAGGTAGGGGAAGTAAAGAAATAACAACGCTCCACCAGAAAACTTCCTTCCATGCCTACAGGCGAGGAAGAAAGTGGAACTATTTACCCTCCGAAAACAGGGGATTAGGTACTCCCAGAGTGGCCCCTTAGATCAGACTATAGTGAGACTGATAGGTAGCAAAAGAGAGAAACGAAAACTCTTGGGTCACTACGGTGTGCCCGGCAGGCAAAACTACCCTACTATATGTCGGGTCAACAGTGAATAGTGAATGCCTGAAGTAAAGTCAAGACCCGAATCGTATCAGTGGGGGAGATAAGAAACTAATCTTGCGTGATGTAACCTGGCTAGTTACTGCCGTAAGTGACAGTGGATACAAGGATACTAGTGTGCTGCCTAAACTATGACCAACAGATTCAGCAAGCTGATCCAACATATGGGAGGGTCAGAGAGTAGGATAGGAAGAAAGGGAAAAAGGCATAGTATGAAAGAGGAAAGGAAGGGATCAGGTGGGATCAAGGGTGTGTCAGTCCGTGACACGAGGCAGGCCTTTCATCACTGCTGGTTCTTGTGAGAGACAAAGTCCTCCAAAACTTCATCTAGGGATTTCAGGTATGAGAGGCGTGGGCGAAGGCAGGAGGCACCGTCCAGAGACAGATCCCTATTCTGGCGCGTCGCCTTCTCTTGCTTCGGCTTGGCTCCAAATTTGGGGAGCGGTGATCTTTATGGATGGATTCCAAGTTCCCAGTCCGTTGTATCCTGAGGCTGTACATTTCAGGGCCGAACAGAAAGCCTGCAGTCTTCATGATCTTTAGAGTGGCAGATTTTTGTTCTTAAGAGCAAAGAGGCAAAGGGTACCCCCATCTGTAGTGATGCCTTGATGTTTTAGTGGGTCAAGCAGGGGGCCGAAGTGTCCGTCGAATCTTTGCAGCGTAATCCAGGCCAGTATGGGTAGAAGCAGGAACAGTGGCCCCTGCAAAGTCATTTGCTTTTGTTTTCGCGACTGTGCCCATGATCCCGATTCTTATTTACAGTGAAGTTACACTGCATGCAACAAACTAAGTCCCGTGGCTGTGTAGACACAGATTTTTGGGCAGCATTGCTCTGTGGAGCCAATCAAAGTTTATAGGATAGAACATGGAGAGTCCAAGAGGTGTTGAAGATGGCCTCAAGGGGACTTGTGAGATTTCTCCACTCCCTCAGGTTCCGGCACATATGTTGTTGCGGCCCCCATGTTTCGTCCAAGTCTCTAGGTGTTTCTGTGGTTGTCTTCTGATAGCAGAGCCTGGGAGGTCACGCATTGTTCCAGGTGGGAAGTGTAGCGGCGTGTATCGTCATGGGCTGTTTCCATGGAAGTCAACCCTCTCGGCTACTTGAGTGAGGTCGTTGGCGCAATTGCACCATTTCCGATCTACAAGTTTCTTTAACCTATGCCACAAGCCTCGGGGGGGAAGTCAGCCCTTGTAGGGATATGTTTCAGGTAAGTGCGCCAATCATCTGTTGCATCAGCTGGGTCTTCAGTTCCGAGTGCAGGTCCCGCTATATGAGGAGAGGGGGGTCCCCTATTCTTCCCCACCGGCCTCTGCGATTTCTGCAATCTGAATAAAAAAGATCTCCATCTGTGGACGTCAATCAATACAGTTGTCCATGCATATGCAGCAGGGGCTGGTTCCTGGTGGTCTTTTTTGTGCCTGGTATTGTCTTTGGGCGTTAGGAGGCATTGTCTGGCGCCAAGGAAGCAATTTGCAGACCCCCGAATGTTGGGGTTCAGGCAAGTCACCTGAAGATAGATGGTTGGCTGTATTAAGTGGGGCTACAGCTGGTGCACGGCCCCAGGTGGCTTGATAATGAGTAGGTAGCCTTAGTTAGCTGGGAGAGCACTCCGGTATTGCAGGGGTTAAGATTGAAAGCCTGCTGCTGCTGCCGTGAGGCTCCTGACTGCAGGGGTCCACTGACCTGTTTGTGAATCAGGCGCAGGGAGGTGCCGTTATCCCGCCGCAGGGAGCGCCGAGAGATGTCCCCCTTTCGTTTGTCCGGTCCCTCACAGGTTCTGGCGTGGTGGGAGTGGGGCTCTCGGCAGCTGGATGCGTCGCTGCGCTCCGTCTATTGTTGGTGCGGCGCGTCCGGCTGCCGGGAGGAAAGGGGAAAAAAGAATGTGCGCCTCACACGTGTTCGGAGTCGCGGTGGTTACGCCGCAGCAGCGCCCGTGAATTAATCACTTTATCCTCTTGTAGACCCCGGCTTGTGAGAGAGACATGTCTGTATGAGGAAATCGCTTCCGCCGTCGTTTTGATCCTGGATCCGCTATTTCCCCCCAAAGAAGGTAGCCGTGCTTGCGGAGCCTCCCTCAGTATACACGTCCGTCGCCATGGGCTTCCGGTCCCGCCCCCCTCTCCATTCTTTTCTATGAGAGTTCTGAGTACAGCCAAACACATCACCCTTCTGTACTCCAGACCTCCATGGGAAAGTGGCGTAAAGAAGGATGTTTTGCAAGTGCAACCACTCTCCATTCAAGCCAACACTTTGTCCGTGTGCACACGGCATAATTCCCCAACGATTTGTGCGCCGTATCTGAGCGCACAAATCCGCCGTGAAAAAAAAAAAAAAAAAACCCCCTAAGGGGCGGGACGGGGGAGGGTGTCCGAGCGCGGAGGGGTCGCCGCTCCCGCCCCATAGACAATGCATTCTATACGAGCGTGCGTCCGCCGCCGTAAATAATGTGCTATGTCACTTCTCCCCCCGCGGCGGATTCGCCGAGCGGGGAGGAGCGAACGGATTCCCCACTGTCTGCTCAATGAGTAGTCAGTGAATACCCGTAATTGTCTGCCCGGATTGGCCGCCCCGTACTGCAGCGCAAATCCGGCGCGCAGTAGAGCCCAATCCGCCGGCAGCGAATAACCGGTGGAACGATGACCATAGGTGTCCAATACTGAGATATGAGAAGATCCCAGAGGTAGGAAATACCATCAATCTCTATGGTGGGAAACCCCTGTAAGTAATTCTTTATTATATTATTTGAAGCAAACCCATTAGAATAGGGGTGTCAAACTCAAATACACAGTGGACCAAAATAGAAAAATTGGACAAAGCCGCGGCCCAACCTTGTGTTTCTCCCCGTGAGCTCCTCTTATCTTATCAGTTATCCCGATGTTTGAGTTGTTTTTCCTACCACCTGGTCCCTGAGGGAGGGTCTGAGTGAGGACAGCATAAGGAAAGCTCCTGGCTTCTTCCTCTTCTCTTCTATACACTACATGGCCACATAGAAGTGCACTGCAGGCCAGGCTTGGCCCGAGGGCCTGAGTTTGACGCCCCTGCACTGAAATAAAAAAAATTCTAATAACCTTGTTAATATAGAGAATTCACAGGAAACATGAAAGCTGAACAACAACTTATTAAGGGTTGAAAGTGATGTTTCATGCAGGACCAATAAGACTAATAAGGAAGACAGGCAGCTGTCTATAAGGTATTGTTGCAAGCATATAGGGTAGAAAACATACATGCACGCAGTTACAGGGAATCTGTCAGGTCGTTGAGCTGAGCTCTGTGATATATAGAGTTATATTATAGAGGAGAGAAGCTGAGCTCTGTGATATATAGGGTTATATGATAGAGGAGAGAAGCTGAGATCCGTGATATATAGGGTTATATGTTAGAGCAGATGAGCTGAGCTCTGTGATATATAGGGTTATATGATAGAGGAGAGAATCTGAGGTCTGTGATATATAGGGTTATATGATAGAGGGAGAGAAGCTGAGCTCTGTGATATACAGGGTTATATTCCAAAATTGTGCTCGAAGGCCCCCGGAAAGACAAAAAAAAGACAAACAAGGCGCACAGATAGTGTATTACTTTCAATAAGACTTTCAAAATAATCAGGTTCACTCTAGTGCTCACCTGATTTGGTTGTACTCAATGGCACAACACAGTTTTAGGCTCACTTGATTTTATCAGCAGCTGGTCCTCCTTTGTGCACTCACCCTTTTGCACATTCGGGTGTGAGAAATAAAATCCAGGTCAAAAGGAGGTAGATGAAACTATGTTCAACAACAAACCTCCAAAGGAAATCTCCAGCGCTTCTTTTGGCTCTTCAATTAAAAGTTGCAAGGAAAATTTCCATTTGCAAACTTTTTAATATATAAAAGCAAATACAATACATAAAAACATGTTCAAAAATAAGATTATGACCTCGACGCTTTTCGCACGAGTCTCTCGTGCTTCATCAGGAGTGCATACCATTTAGAAATAAGATCCTTATATACAACTAAAAACCTCCCCTTTTTTTTCATATGCCTTCCCCCTTTGTTTATAAAATCCCGAGTTCGCTCCTATCCCAGGGTCTTTCTACTCTAGGGGTACATGATCTCTACATAAAAGTAATTTGTTACATTTATCAATCTTTTAAACCATGTTTAAAAACCTTTTAGAGTCTGTAACCTTCTCCCTCTGTGGATATCATGCGGAACATCGCGTTCCCCGGAAGGGATGCGGGCTTAGACGGAAGTTCCGCTTTCCCTACGTCATCTCTGCCCTGACTCTGAAGCCACAGGATTCAGTGCGCATGCTCCTCACCCACACGGCGCTCCGATTTTCTATCATTTCTTTTTACATTTTACAATTTGAATATCATTTCTATTTTCAATAATTAACATCCTGAATGCTAGAAATACTTTTATTATACTACTAAGACTATTAAATCTTAAAACTAATAAAACTATTTGTCTTATATATTTCTCACTTCTTTGCTGCTTCATTTGGAAGAGGGGAAAAACGAAGTAATTCTTTAACTGGTAAATTCTTGTACTTCATTGAGACCATAAGGGGTAAGTGTGTTTAGCTTGAATATCCAATAGGATTCTTTATTGATCAATGAGTGTAACCTGTCCAATTTCTCTTCCTGGATGTAATCTATAGGCTGCACTTTTAATGTATATTCTCCTCCCTGATGTTCTTCAGACAGATGTCTGGGGAGACTATACAACCTGCTATTCCTTTTTATATTGAACCTGTGGTTGTTCATGCGCTGCGACAGCTTGGTAGACGACCTCCCTACATATTGCTTGCCGCGGCTACATGTAATGAGATAAACCACATAACTTGATTTGCAGGAAAGATTGTATCTAATTTTAAATTTTTCTTTAGTGGAGGTAGATATAAATTCTTCTCCTTCTTTTAACATCCCGCATGTCTTGCATGTAGGAAACCTGCATGCATAGGCTCCCCTCTTTTCTTTTTCTTTAGCCTCACCCAATTTCCCTATACCCTTCCTTTGACGTGATGGAGCAATCATATTTTTCAAAGTTTGTGCACGTCTGTATGTTATTCTAGGTTTCTCCGTAATATGCGGTTGCAATATAGGATCTGATCTTAATATTTTACAATGTTTGTCCAAAATTCTGTACAGATCTTTGTGCTGTGAAGAATACGACGTGATAAAATTATTCTTGTACCTTTCTGTTTTTTCTTTCTGTTTAGTTTCTAGAATATATTCTTTTTGTGTCTTTCTTTCAGCCTTATTTCTTGCCTCCTCTACTAGGGACCTAGGATACCCTTTCTCCAGAAATCTTCCTGCCAAAAGGTCTGCCTGTTCTTTATAGGTTTCATGTGTGGTACAGTTTTTCCGAATCCTCCGAAATTGACCATAAGGTACATTTCGGGTCCACTTACCATAATGGTTACTTAGAAAGTGGACATAATTATTGGAGTCTACCTGTTTGAAGAAAGTTTTTGTATAAATCTTCCCCTTCTCCTGATATATATTTAGATCCAAATATTGTATCTGAATATCACTTATTGTAGATGTAAAACGGATCTTTACCGAGTTTGTATTTAGGTACTCAAGGAATTTTTGTGCTTCATCCTTGGTGCCCTTCCATATATATATCAAATCGTCGATGAACCTCCTATAGTACAAGATTCTTGATCGATATGGATTATAATCCGAAAGGATATATAATTCTTCCAGGGCCCCCATAAACAGGTTGGCCAGCGATGGGGCAACTCTTGTCCCCATCGCTGTGCCAACCTGCTGATGATAATGTACTCCATCATACTCAAAGTAGTTATTCTTAAGAATAAGTTGTAAACCCTCCAAAAGGAAAGCTTTCTTCTCCTCTGTATAATCTTTATTGCTATCCAGATACATGCTGACTGCCTCAATACCTCTTTGGTGTTCTATATTTGAGTACAATCCGACCACATCCATGGTGAGGAAAAAATATGTATCCTCCCATTTCATGTCGACTAGTTCTCTGATTATCTGGTCGGAATCTTTCAGATGGCTAGCCAATGTCTGTACATATGGCTGTAAATGTATGTCTATGTATCTTGATAGATTTGCCATGGTAGAATCTATCCCTGAGATGATGGGCCTCCCGGGGGGGTTATCCACATTCTTGTGTACCTTAGGGAGATGGTAAAAGAAGGGATTTTTCGGTCTTTTTATATATAGGGCTTCTCTCTCTTTTTGGCTGAGGGTTCCCATGGATAAAGCTGAATTTATGAATTCTAAAAATTTTATTTGTAATTCCGAATATACTTTAGAGTCCACTATATGGTAATACATTGGATCTTTCAAAATATTCCATGCTTCTTTTTTGTACATATCTGTATCCTGCACTACTATAGATCCTCCCTTGTCCGCATTTCTAATTGTTATGCTCTTGTTGTTTTTTAGAGATTTTACTGCCCTTTTTTGTGTTATTGTCAGGTTTCCTTTATACGGTTGTCTTCTTTTTAGCTTTCTCAGGTCATCCATCACCATCTGGTTGAATAATCCCACATGATGTCCCTGTGCCCAAATGGGGTAGAATGTTGACTTTGTGGGAATTATTATTCTATTTCCTATCTTTTTGACTATTTTCAACTTCTTCACTCTTGTTTTTGTTTTTATTTTTTTGTATGAAAAAATATCGTTGGAGGGTCAGTTTTCTGACATACTTTTGGAGGTCAATGAACACTCCAAATGTGTCTATAGCATTGTCCGGACAAAAGTTTAGACCTTTTTGTAGTACTTCTAACTCCTCTACACTTAATTCATGTTTAGAAAGATTGAAGATTTTTACTGGATGGGAGCTTTTTTTTAAAAAAGACTGGGGGGGATTTAATTGGGCTGCTGGTAGGCTGATCTCCTCTTCCAACCCTATAATGATTGGGTTTTTTAGATTATTTGTTCCCTGAGTAGATTGGGGAGGTTTTTAGTTGTATATAAGGAGCTTATTTCTAAATGGTATGCACTCCTGATGAAGCACGAGAGAGTCGTGCGAAACGCGTCGAGGTCATAATCTTATTTTTGAACATGTTTTTATGTATTGTATTTGCTTTTATATATTAAAAAGTTTGCAAATGGAAATTTTTCCTTGCAACTTTTAATTGAAGAGCCAAAAGAAGCGCTGGAGATTTCCTTTGGAGGTTTGTTGTTGAACATAGTTTCATCTACCTCCTTTTAACCTGGATACAGGGTTATATGATAGAGGAGAGGAGCTGAGTTCTGTGATATAAAGGGTTATATGATAGAGGAGAGGAGCTGAGCTCTGTGATATATAAGGTTATATGATAGACTAGAGAGGAACTGAGCTCTGTGATATATAGGGTTATATGATAGAGGAGAGGGCCTGAGCTCTGTGATATATATGGTTATATGATAGAGGAGAGGAGCTGAGCTCTGTGATATACAGGGTTATATGATAGAGGAGAGGAGCTGAGCTCTGTGATATATAGGGTTATATGATAGAAGAGAGGAGCTGAGCTCTGTGATATATAGGGTTATGTGATAGAGGAGAGTTGCTGAGCTCTGATATATAGGGTTATGCAATTTGATGCTGAATTTCTGAGTAAAAAGCAGAGAAAATCTATGAATGTGAAACTAAAAGTACTGCTGACCCTGCCCATACACAGTGATTTACAGTTTGCTCTGTACACACTCTTGAGGCAGGGAAAGCTGTCAATCACTGTACGTGGGTGGGTTAAGCAGAACTCCTGTTGTCTCTTAAGGATTCCGGTTGAAATTTACTCTTCTTTTTACTCAGAAATCCTGTTCCAAATCATCAAAACCTTTATACCATAGTGCACAGCTTTTGTCCTTCTATCATATCCTACTCATAGATAGGGCAGCATAAACAACCTGGACACTTATTTATTGAAAGGATTTCACATCAATGATCAAAAGAAAGGGCCTAGTAGCAGTACATGTGGCATTGTGCAGGGAAAAATTCAGAAGCAAACACAGTACTATCTATCCATCCATCCATAATCTACTTGTCTATGTATCATCTATCTTATGAATATACTGAATTGCTGACCTCATACCTCCCGACATACCCTGGTAGCTCAGTGAATTCTGACAAAGGTAGATTTTAGACCAGGACCCAATTCAGGCAGAATCAAATGTGGCACAGAGTTTTGTGCTATCGAACTACTCGATGGATTTGCCTATTGCTGCAATGGCTGAATGTCCTTAAGTGCAGAAATCAGCAAAAAGCTCTTAAATGTTATTCTGATCTTCTGACATCACTCACTACACTCAATCCATTTACTAGAAAAAATGTATTTGTCACATCTGTGTGTAATTCAGATGATCACTTACTGGTTTAAAACTTGCAGCCAGTTTTCCTCCTTGAAATATATTCCAGAAATTGACAGAACCTATAAAACATACATACATTGTCCTTACTTTTCAGCATAATTGCAGATCTTTATTAATGCTCATTATACTTTATCATGCATTACCTAATGGCCCATTGGAGACAAGTGAGGCTGCTCCCTGTAACTTCAAAGTCCGCGTTTTAAGAAATAGAATTTTGCTAAAACTATTATCTGTTACTGTGGAGAAATATGTATTTAGATTAGTGCATGTAGTTATCGCTACAACAGATGTAAAAGATTATAATTTATTTATTTAGCCTCATTTGCCTCTGCAGCAGTTCACATACAGTAATATCAGTACTTGTTCTCTGATGACAGTTTAGGTGAGTGAATGATTGTGTTTTTGGTAGTGTTTTTATTCCCATAAGGGTTCTTCTAAAAAGTCTCCTACTGGCAACTGTTACCACCACTTGAAGAGCTACTTAGCAGAACAATATAATGCATCCAGGTGGTGGCATCAAATATGTGCATCGATGAAGAAAGAAACCATGTACCAAATATAAAGCCATATCAGCGATTATAGAGACAGATGTGACTTGAAAAATGCTACATCTAATAGAGGGTGCTGCAGGATAGGGGTTAACGAAAATGGACCTAAGTTTACATCCTGAGGTTTGTGCTAATTCTAAAATAGATGTTGCACGATCGCTGAGGGAAACCAGCTGTACATTTCATCCCACAGCATCAGCCTCGACCAGAGGTGGGGGTTAACCCTTTACTCGCCAAGGTCAAATGTGACCGTGGTAGCTAAGGTTAAATCAGAGGATGGGGGCTCCTTTTGTCCCCATCAGCACTGCTGATGGCTTCCATGACAGCCCGGGAGCCTAAGGCCGTGTTCACACGGCTTATTCAAGCCGCAATTGCGAGCCGGATCGCGCTCGCAATTCCGGCTGCATAAGGGGCGGGTGCGGGGGGGGGGGGGGCGGGGCGCTGCCCGCCGGCCCCATAGACTTGCATTGTCCACGGCACGTATTGCGCCTGGATAATGTGCAGGTCACTTTCTCCCCGCCCGGCGGATTCGCCGAGCGGGGAGGAACGACGGAATCCACTGTTCTCTATGAGAACTGTGGATTACCGTAATTACCCATACTAATGATCCTTGGATAACGAAAATAAAGAAATAAACATGATTTTATTGAATTCATATTTTTTTTTTCGTTACCCACATATTATTATTCATTTTATATACACATCGGGACAACTTCTGTAGTCTTATAATTTGATTTCGGTCATGTACAGTTTTATTTCTGATTGCATTAGAAAACCCATAGGTGCGTCGCTCGCTCTCCCATTGGTCCAAATAACCGCACCTCTTTTAACTTAGCCAATCACAGAGCTAGCTCGGAATTTCTTTTCCCCATAGAACTCTATGAGAAAGTAGCTCGCGCTATGATTGGCTATGCTGGACGAGCCCCCGCCGCTTCAACCAATCAGCTCGTTTCTGCCTTTTTACTGTATTTTGAACTGTCCCGCCTTTGATTTTGATTGGTAAATTTTTCTCCATAGGATATAGTGGGACAGTGTCGCTCCTATTATGATAGTTCAAAACTTCTCCATAGGTTTTAAATGGGTCTTTGTCGCTCCTATTCTGATTGGCTGGCTTCTGCCGACCAATGAGAAGCGCTTAAACAATTTAAATTACTGTATTTCCCGGCAATTCTCTCTATTGCAATTCCCTATGTAGCGCCGGTCTCGGCGACAGATGCGTTGTTCGGGATTTAACTGATTTATTTTTAGAGAAGGTTTCAGTGCTTTATCTGATAATATTTTACACATAATAAAAATGATTTTTTTTATTCATACTCCATGCCGCACGGCGCTGAGCGCCGAGATTGCATTGTGCCCATGTTTCCAGAGACTACGCTGGGAGAAGTCGCGCGCGGTCTGATTGGCTGGTATAGGCAAGCCACCGCTGGCTCAGCCAATCAGCCCATTACTGTATTTTTACTGTATTTTGAACTGTCCCGCCTTTGATTTTGATTGGCCATAACTTCTCCATAGGCTATAATGGGTCTTTGTCGCTCCTATTCTGATTGGTTAATACTCCTTCATAGGTTAGAATGGGCCACTGTCGCTCCTATTCTGATTGGTCAATCGTTCGCCATAGGTTTTAGTGGGGCACTGTCGCTCCTATTCTGATTGGCTGGTTTATGCCGACCAATCAGAATAGCTTAAACAATTTGAATTACTGTATCTCCCGGCAAATCTCTATATCCCAATTCCTTATGAAGCACCGGTCACGGCGACAAATGCGTTGTTAGGGATTTGATTGATTTATGTTTATAGAAGGTTTCAGCTCTTTTTCAGAGGATAATTTACACTTAATAAAAATGATTTTTTCATTCATACTCCATGCCGCACGGCGCTGAGAGCCGAGATTGCATGGCGCCGATCTCTCCATAGACTACAATGGGAGAAGTAGCTCGCGCTCTGATTGGCTGGGATAGGCAAGCCACCGCTAGCTCAACCAATCAGCTCTTTTCTGCATTTTTACTGTATTTTGAACTGTCCCGCCTTAGATTTTGATTGGTTCAAAATTCTCCATAGGCTATAATGGGTCCCTGTCGCTCCTATTCTGATTGGCCGAGATAGCCAAGCCCCCGCTAGCTCAACCAATCAGCTCTTTTCTGCATTTTTACTGTATTTTGAACTGTCCCGCCGTTGATTCTGATTGGTCAATCATTCTCCATAGGTTTTAATGGTTCACTGTCGCTCCTATTCTGATTGGCCGGTTTCTGCCGACCAATGAGAATAGCTTTCAGAATTTGAATTACTGTATTTCCCGGCAATTTCCAATATCCTAATTCTTTATGTAGCGCTGTTCTAGATTTTTGGAAAGTGATTTTTTTTTAAATTATTTTTGAGGTTGAGCTCTATTCTGACAATGTTTTCCGCCTTTATAAAGGCGATTTTTTTGGAATCATACTCCTGCTGCACGGAGCGGAGCGCCGAGATTTCTGTTGAGATCTTCTATCTGCTTCCTCGCATGTTCCGATCTTGCTTCACTTCGCCGCCGGAGCATTTAGACCAAAATAAACTAGGTCTGCTTGTCGGAGCTGCCGAGCGCTGCATTGCGCCTCGCTTTGCCGACTCGCCATCGTACATGCCTCGGGGTTTTCGAGCACGCCGCGTCCCGCCCCGGAACGCCTACACAGCGCCCATTGCCCGCCCCTTCATGCGGGGCGCAGCTGAAAGTGGCGAATGCTGCGCCTAACAGCGCATCCCTGCGTCCGACAGGGGGATTCAGGTCGGGAGGCACAGTATACGCCAGAAAACAGGCAAAAAGCCCATTCATACATGTCGCCCATAAATTTTAAATTTTTTGGTGAAGAATCAACAACAAGAGGGACACAATTGTGAAGTGGAATGAAATGTATTGGATATTTTGAACTTTTGTAAAAAATAAAAAACTGAAAAGTAGGCATGCAATATTATTCGGCCACTTTACTTTCAGTGCAGCAAACTCAATCTAGAAGTTCAGTGAGGAACTCTGAATTATCCAATGTTGTCCTAAATGACTGATGATGATCAATATAATCCACCTGTGTGTAATCAAGTCTCTGTATAAATGCACCTGCTCTGTGATAGTCTCAGGGTTCTGTTTAAAGTGCAGAGAGCATCATGAAGACCAAGGAACACAAAAGACAGGTCCGCGATACTGTTGTGGAGAACTTTAAAGCCGGATTTAGATGCAAAAAGATTTCCCAAACTTTAAACATCCCAAGGAACACTGTGTAAGCGATCATATTGAAATGGAAGGAGTATCAGACCACTACAAATCTACCAAGACCCGGCCGTCCCTCTAAACTTCCGTCTCAAACAAGGAGAAGACTGATCAGAGATGCAGCCAAGAGGACCATGATCACTCTGGATGAACTGCAGAGATCTACAGCTGAGGTGGGAGAGTCTGTCCATAGGACAACAATCAGTCGTACACTGCACAAATCTGGCCTTTATGGAAGAGTGGCAAGAAGAAAGCCATTTCTCAAAGATATCCATAAAAAGTCTCATTTAAAGTTTGCCACAAGCCACCTGGGAGACACCAAACATGTGGAAGAAGGTGCTCTACTCAGATGAAACCAAAATCGAACTTTTTGGCCACAATGCAAAACAATATGTTTGGCGTAAAAGTAACAAAGCTCATCACCCTGAACACACCATCCCCACTGTCAAACATGGCGGTGGCAGCATCATGGTTTGGGCTTTTCTTCAGCAGGGACAGGGAAGATAGTTAAAATTGATGGGAAGATGGATGGAGCCAAATACAGGACCTTTCTGGAAGAAAACCTGTTGGAGTCTGCAAAAGACCTGAGACTGGGACAGAGATTTATCTTCCAACAAGACAATAATCCCAAACATAAAGCAAAATCTACAATGGAAGGTTCACAAATAACCGTATCCAGGTGTTAGAATGGCCAAGTCACAGTCCAGACCTGAATCCAATCGAGAATCTGTGGAAAGAGCTGAAAACTGCTGCTCACAAACGCTCTCCATCCATCCTCACTGAGCTCCAGCTGTGCGCCAAAGAAGAATGGACAAGAATTTCAGTCTCTCAATGTGCAAAACTGATAGAGACATAACCCAACCATCCACAACAGTAAAATGGATACATACTACATCTTAGGCAACACAATTAGGCAACAAGAGTCACAGAAAAAACTCACAGACTATTCACTATCCCTGTCCTGTACCATGGGCATGCCCCTTTAAAACCCTGCATGATCCACAAATAAAAAGTGCAGAAGGCAAGAAATTATTTGAACCATCATTTTAGTTGAACTGACATTGAGTATGCCTGTCCTGGACCTCAGCATGACCCTTAAACCTGTCTGACCCACAGATTAAAAAGTGCCAGAGAAAGGAGTCTTTCAACCACCATTTTAGTTGAACTGGACATAGACCATCCCTGTCCTGAACCGCAGCATGCAGGTTGCATTAACCACTGAAGAACAGATTGGCGATGCTGTTCGTTACTGAGATTCACAGGGCACCGACCCAACGTTGACAGGCCTGACGGTCCTGCAACCGACGATCCGCTGGCTTTCGTGTTGTCGCCAGCACTGGAATGAGCACCTTCTCTCATACCTTACCCCCAAATTTCCTACAACCCCTCTTTGCTCGCCTACCACCTGCAGTTCGCTCCATGTTCAGAAATATAAAAATTTAAAAGGTATGGAAGGTTTTGACAGTCTCTTATTAAAAAGACAGCAAATCACAGCTATTCTTAAATCCCTCTAATTTCCAACAGCCAACTAGGATTAGAAACAAAACTGTTTTTTTTAAATTCTTGAAATGCGGTCTGGTGGGAAAAACAAAATCAACAGTTTTTCTTCCTTCAGTCCCTGAGATTTAAAAGTACACTAGCAATTGAAAGTTTTCAACAAACTATCGTACAAATGCACGATTAGCGCCAACTGAGTGAAATAGAAAGTATAAAAAGTTATATGGATTAATATGGCGGCCTTCGCTCCACTGACTGCAGGCGTAATTTACTATCAAATATGTATAACACAATATGTGTACAACTGAGCTCTTTGCGCCAACCAGACTCACGGACTGCAATAAGAGTATTTAAATGTTATATGGATTAATATGGCGGCCTTCGCACCACTGACTACAGGCGCAATTTACTATCAAATATCTGTAACACAATTTGCATACAACTGAGCTCTTTGCGGCAAACAGACGCACGGACTTCAATAAAACTATTTAAAAGTTATAGGGATAAGTTATGCCGGTTTTTGGTAACACTGACACACAGTGATTGCAATAGAACTGAAAAACAGGGACAATTTCAACTCCTATCAGAGGTCTGCTGGCCAAAAAAGTGGTAAAAAACAATGCTTTTTCAATTCAAGATCACAGAACACACTGAGCTGCACAATATCTTGCTTCATTTCAAAAGCCTCTCCTGCTACCACCCCCTCCCCCGCAGCCCCACAGCTACAAACACCGGTAGATATTGGTTTAAACGCAGACAGACACGTCCTGCTGTGAAATTACATATACAGAGAATGAGTGTCACAGATGCCCCTGCGACCCCCGTCCCGGGTCGCAGACGCATCCGTGCCCCGACTCCCAGCGGCGCCCCGTCCCGCACTTCGGGTCCGGGGTCCGCTCACCCCCTGTCTCTGCCGGCGTTCACTTACCCAGCCACGATCCTTCTCTGTCTCAGTGCCGCTGAACGCGCGTCCCCGCTCCGCAGGATGCGCGCACGCCAGCAGTGTGAAATTTAAAGGGACAGTGAGCCGGTAATTGGTATTTGCCGGGGACTGTCCCTATTTAAGTCCGGCCCCTTCCTGGCAGCCTTGGCGGATCCTTAGTGCTCATGCCTAAGGAGAAAGCGTTCCAAAGAGTCTAGTCTTGCCTACCGTGTACCAAACCCTGCTTACGTTTACTGACCACGAATCTTGCCACCTGCCCTGACCTTCTGCCTGTCCACGTTCAAGAACCTCTGCCGCCTGCCCTGACCTCCTGCCTGTCCCCGACTACGAGCCTGCCTGTAGAATCTGTACCTCGCCTAACCTTCGCCGCCACCGCAAGCAAGTCCCGCCAGTGGAAGCGACCTGGTAGACTCCCGCCGCAGCAAGTCCATCCTGCTTTGCGGCGGGCTCTGGTGAATACCGGGACCTACTTAGATTCCGCTCCCTGGCGTGGGATTCCACCATCGCTTGCGGTGGTCCAGTGGATCCATTACCAGACCGTTACAATGAGCTCAAACAGGAACTGCATTTGCATAGATAAAACGAGGTCACGTGATTTTTGCAGCCAATGAGATCCATACACCGCAAAGTGGTGACATTGTACATCCTCCTCACCCCCGGTTCTATTGGTGGCCAGAGCTCGTTAAGGATGTCAAGGACTTCGTTGTGTCTTGTAACTCCTGTGCCCGTAACAAGATGCCTTGTCACAAGCCGGCAGGCCTATTACATGCACTACCAGTCCCAACTCAACCATGGACCAACATTGCTATGGACTTTATAACCGATCTCCCTTCCTCGGCTGGCAACACCATCATTTGGGTAATCACAGATCGGTTCTCCATCATGTGTTCCGTCTACATGGGCTCCCTCAGCAAATCGTCTTGAATCGGGGGGTTCAGTTTATTTCCAGGTTTTGGCGAGCCCTGTGTTCCCAACTCCAGGTGAAGCTCGACTTCTCTTCTGCTTACCACCCTCAGACGAATGGCCAGGTGGAGATGGTCAACCAGGTTTTGGGATGTTACCTACGCCACTTCGTCTCTGCACGCCAAGACGATTGGTCCAACTTGCTGCCTTGGGCGGAGTTCTCTTATAACTCCCTAGATTCAGAGTCCACGGTGGTCTCCCCCTTCTACATCGTATACGGGCTGCATCCCCGCCCAACCCTTCCTCTGGCATCTCCATCTGAAGTCCCGGCGGCGGACGAACTGGTCCAGGACATGAAGACCATCTGGTCCCAGACCCACCAGTCTCTGCTCCGTGCTTCCGAGCGCACGAAGTCCCAAGCCGATAAAAGAAGAAGCCCTCCTCCTGTCTTCTCCCCAGGGGACAAGGTGTGGCTGTCAGCCAGATATGTCCGCCTTAAGATGCCTTCCTACAAACTGGGACCCCGCTTCCTGGGACCCTTCGAGGTTATCAGTCGCATTAACCCGGTCTCTTACAAACTCCGGCTCCCTCCCACCATGCGAATTCCCAACTCATTCCATGTCTCATTACTAAAACCCCTGGTCCTTAACCGTTTCTCTCAGAAGTCTGTCCCTCCTCCGTCTGTGGCTGATGCTCCCAATGTCTTTGAGGTCAAGGAGATCTTGGGTATGAGGAGAACTAGAGGGAAACGGTACTTTCTAGTGGACTGGAAGGGGTTCGGGCCCGAGGAGAGGTCTTGGGAGCCGGAGGAGAACATCCTGAACCGCGGCATCATCCAGAAATTCCTCCACTCCAGGAAGAGGGGGGAGCCCAAGGGGGGTGGGGTACTGTCACGGATGCCCCTGCGACCCCCGTCCCGGGTCGCAGGCACATCCGTGCCCCGACTACCAGCGGCGCCATGTTCCACACGTCGGGTCCGGGGTCCGCTCACCCCCCTGTCTCTGCCGGCGTTCACTTACCCGGCCATGCTCCTGCTCAGCCTGTCTCAGTCCCGCGGCGCGCGTGGCCCCGCTCCCTAGGGCGCACGCGCGCCGGAAGTGTGAAATTTAAAGAGACAGTGTGCCGGTAATTGGTCTTTGCTGGGCACTGTCCCTATTTAAGTCCAGCCCCTTCCTGGCAGCCTTGCCGGATCCTTAGTGCTCATGCCTAATGAGAAAGCGTTTCAAAGAGTCTTGTCTTTCCTACCGTGTACCGAACCCTGCTTACGTTTACTGACCACGAATCTTGCCAGCTGCCCTGACCTTCTGCCTGTCCACGTTCAAGAACCTCTGCCACCTGCCCTGACCTCCTGCCTGTGCACGACTACGAGCCTGCCTGTCGAATGTACCTTGCCTACCCTTGGCCGCCACTGCAAGAAAGTCCCGCCAGTGGAAGCGACCTGGTAGACTCCCGCCGCAGCAAGTCCATCCCGCTTTGCGTCGGGCTCTGTTGAATACCAGGGCCTACTTAGATTCTGCTCCCTGGCGTGGGCTTCCACCATCGCTTGCGGTGGTCCAGTGGATCCACTACCAGACCGTTACAATGAGCTCAAACAGGAACTGCATTTGCATAGATAAAACAAGGTCATGTGATTTTTGCAGCAAATGAGATCCATACACTGCAAAGTGGTGACGTTGTACATCCTCCTCACCCCACTCTATCCTCGGAGCTGATTGGCTGGTCGCCAAAATGACAGAAAACGCTGAAAATGGCGCGGTAGTAATAGATTATCTGTCCGATTGTCACCTAAAATATTGTGTGATCGGAAATTTCCGATAAGCCTAAAAACCGTGCCGATTTCAACTTTTGCTGATAGTATCACTCATCCCTAGCCATATAAGAGCCAGATTAATGCTTGCAATTGCACACAGGAACAAAGACCTACATTTTTGTAGACATGTCCTGTCTGACGAAACGAAAATTTAACTGTTTGGCCATAATGACCATTTTTATGTTTTCGAGGAAAAAGGGAGAAGCTCGGAAGTCTAAGAACACCATCCCAACTGTAAAACACGAGGGTTGCAGTATAATGTTGTGGGGTTGTTTTGCTTCAGGAGGGGCTGCTGCACTTCACAAAATAGATGGCATCATGAGGAAAAAATATTATGCGGCAATAATGAAGAAACATCTCAAGACATCAGCCAGGAAGTTAAAGCTTGGGCGGAAATGGGTCTTCCAAATGGACAATGACCCGAAGCATACTGCCAAACTGGTTACAAAGTGGTTAAGGATAACTAAGACAATGTTTTGGAGTGGCCATCACAAAGCCCTGATCCCAATCCTAAGGAAAATGTATGGGCAAAGCTGAAAAGGCAGGTGTGAGCAAGGCAACCTACAAACATGGCTGAGTTACACCAGTTCTGTCAGGAGGAATAGGTCAAAATTCCTACCAACTATTGTAAGAAGCTTGTGGAAGGATATCCAAAATGTTTGACCCAAGTCATACAGTTTAAGGGCAATGCCACCAAATACTAATGAAATGTATGTAAACTTTTGACTTTGCAGAAAGTAATAAAGATGCCTTAAAAAATTATCTCTCTGTCATTATTCTGGCATTTGGCAAATAGAAATAAGTTTGGTAATCCTAATTGACCTAAAATGGGTAGGATTCATTCTGATTTCATTTCAGATAGTGAGAAAAACATGCAGATGTGTCTTTTTTATAGTGTATATAAACTTCTGGTATCAACTGTAAATATATTTTTGAATAAAAGTGAAAAAGATAGTAAAACATAAAAAATATACAAATTGCTATAATCGTATTGACCTGCTGAGTAAAGCCAGCATGTGATTTATACTGCACGGTGACCACCGTTAAAAAATAAAAACAAAAAACACTAACAGGATTACTGTATTTTGTTCAAAACGCCTCACAAAAACCTTGATAAAAAGCGTCATATGAACCCCATAATGATACCAGTGAAAACATCAACTCGCCCTGCAAAAAACAAGCATCAGCTTTATATACAGAAAAATAAAAAAATTATGGCTATGAGACTATGATGACATAAAAACAAATTTTTATAAACGCATTTCTATTGTGTAGAAGAAAACATAAAAAACGATATTTAAAATTGTCATTGTAATTGTACCGACCTGCATAGTAAAGTTATCCTGTCATTTATACTATTCAGCGGACCCTGTTGAAATGAAGCCCAGAAAACAGTGGTGGATTGCGTTTTCCTCCTCCCCCATTTTCATGGCCCAATGCTAAAAACATTATGGAACACCTGTGCAACCAAAATGCACAATACACCCCTTGATCCATGAGGGGTGTTGAATCCAAAATGGGGTGACTCTGGAAGGTTTCAGCTGTACTGGTACTTTAGGGGCTTTGCAAATGCGACATGACACCCCCCAAAATCTGCGTTCCAAAAGCCAAATAGTGCTCCCTCTGTTGTATGCCCTGCTATGCGCCCAAACAGCAGCTTAAACCCACATATAGGGTATTGCTGAACTTGGAAGAAATTGTGTAACAAATTTTGGAATGCTTTTTTTCCAGGATACCTTGTAAAAATAAAATTCAACTAAAATTGCAGATTGTTGGAATAAAAATATTTTCATTTTTACAGTATAATGCAAAACAAATTAGTGAAACACCTGTGGGATCTATATACTCAATGCACCCCTGGATATATTCCTTAAGCGGTGTAGTTTCCAATATGGATATCTTTTATGGATATTAAATTTTAGCACTTCGGGGTGTCCACAAGCCTGTAATGGCACCTAAATAAAGTCGTAATGAAAATGAGACCCCAGAGTCCAGTAGCTGTTCTTCCTATTCTGGGGCTTGTGGTTGAGCCAAATAGTGCACTAGGGCCACGTATGGGATATCTATGAATATGGCAGAATCTGGGAAACCAATATTATGTTGCATTTCACTGTCACATCTACCATGTTCTTGTGAATAATGGATAAAAATGGAAAACATGCAAAAAAAAAATAATAATTTGAAATTTCATCTTCACTTTGTTTTAATTTCCTTGAAACACCTTATGGGTTAATAAACTTCCTAAATGCTGTTTTGAATACTTTAAGAGGTTTCTTAGATGGGGTCATTTATGGGGGTGTCTAAAATACAAGGCAATCAAAGCCACATCAGAACTGGACTGGTCCCTAAAAAAATCAATGTTGCAGATTTTCTTGAAAATGTAAAAAATCACTACAAAATTTCTAAGCCCTCTAATGTCATAATTTTATTTTTTTTTAAATGATGCCAACCTACAGTAGACATATGGTAGATGCTTGTTATAAACTATTTTGTGTAGAATAACCATCTTTCTTGCACACAAATTTTTAAGCTTTGAAAATGGAAAATTTTTCAAAATTCTCATGACATTTTGATATTTTTCACAAATAAAGAAGGATTTTATGGACCGAAATTTTTTACTTATTTAAAGCACAATGTGTCCCGAGTAAATGAATCACATGGATAGGTGAAAGTATCAAAAAGTTATTCACACATAAAGTGACACATGTCAGATTTAAAAGATGGAGCTGTCAGGGAGATCAAAACTGGCTGCTTCCTGAAGGGGTTAAACTGCTTTCAAATGTAAAACACGCTAGAATTAATGGTGCTTTAAATAAAGTATTATTATTATTAAATACATAATACTAATAAGACTGGGATACAATCGACATTACAACTGCTTTCTTTTTAAAAACATTTGTACATCTTAAATCATCGGTGCAGTACTAAGTTTAGGGACGTATTTGGTTATTCCCTGGGGCTGAATACAGAGAATAACCTGCTCAGGCAACATACAGAATACAATTTGACCTATAAGTCTTCTAAAATAAGAAATAGAAGTAATCTGCTCAAGTTTCCTCAAAACTTCAGCCCTCAGGTATCCAGCATTAAATAAACAAGATGGATCCAACAAGTGACCTACATTTGAAGAAACATGCTGTTTCCATAGAAACAGTGCTTTGTAAGTATGCTGCCCACCTTTTACATCTTAAAGGGGTTTTCTTGCTACAAAGATCATATCTCTAATGATGGAGACAGTAAAAACAATCACTTTTGCAATCGGTTTGCATTACCTAAATCACTTAGTATAGCAGATATGAACTAATCTGTGCATCTATAGCTATTTCTGCAAGTGGTCGGGCCACGTGCCCTTTTCTGTGATGAGTTGATTGATATTTCATTCAGCCTTTTCAGACATGCCCCCTGAATGGAACACAACCCCTGTGCTGTGATTGGCTGCCTGCACTCTATGCTTTCTCCCCTCTGAGCTGTGGAAAATGAAAGTGAAACGAACTGCCTGTGATGAAAAAGCATGTAATGATAAAACCCCCTTAAAGAGAACCTGTCACATAGTTTTTGCCCCCCTGGCTGAGGACAGAACAAGGTAGTGTCAGACCGGCTGTTTCCAGCACTGTGTTCCTTATTCTATAAGCTGCTGTAGTTTTCGTGTATTTAATGCTGAAATCTGCAGTTTTCATCCAGAAGAGTCATTTCGAAGAGTCATTCAGAGTGTCAGTGTTTTTCAAACCCCGCCCACCTGAGGCTAGCCCCACCCACCTCAACTGACAAACCTATTACTTTGAATAGGTAGAAACATGTGAATAACTGTCAGTGGGCGAAGCTAGCCTTTGGTGGGCGGAGCTAACACCTACTCATGAATAATATTTGAGGGGTAAATGCTCTAAAACAGCTGCATCTTACAGTATAAGGGGCACAGTGCTGGGAACAGCAGGTCTGACACTAGCATGTGCTGCCCTCAGCAAGGGGGGCATAACCTATGTGACAGGTTCCCTTTAAGTTATATGAGGACCTACCACTTACACATATTGCAGTATTACTGTTGTTGGCTGGACCCGCTTTCTCCATTATGGCAGTATTGTACTGATATGGTACTTTTTTTATCTTCGTTATACACACTGGGCCACCATCAGGAATTTCAGGGCCCTAAACAACCAAAGTGTCTGCCTCCCTCCCTCCCCCAAAATTAAAAAAACGTAGGGTGAACAGGGAAAAACGCAATTGTTTTTGAGTTTCGTTTTTTTGGGAACTTACTATGTGTGTTATCTTTATTTTTTGGGTCAGCAGAATTCCGCAATACCAGATTTAGAAATTGTGATTAATGTGTTTTACTAGTAAAAAACAAACAATTTTATTTTTCATTTTTGATTTGTAGTTTCATTTTCTAAGACCAATAACCTCTTTCTGACAGCTGAGCGGTGTCAGGGCTAAGTTTTTATGGGGTCAGGGTTTAATTCCAATTTTATAGCAAAAATGAGGCAATTGACAAAGACAATTCTGATTTTTTTTTATAAAGGTAATACTTAAAAATACTATATTTTTAAAATCTTTTTTTTTTCTCTCACCTCGGTATTTGTATCGCTAATACAATATTCTATGGTACTTGTACACTGCAACCACTTATTATATATTATCCCTGAGCACAATTAGCGTAGGTAGGTAGGCCCATCAGTGGAATAAACAATACATCCTGTAAAAGTTTCTGTGAATTTAAAAAGTTGGACAAAAAGTTCTGCAGGAGGCAAACCATAAAGGAAAGTAAAGGATTAAAGTCATGTACCCACCTCACCCTACTTCAGTGTAACAAGTGAACAGTGTCCCCTTACGTGTTCCTGGGAGACAGACGTCAGGGATGGCCTCCTGGACATATTGCCGCTAGTGTAGAAACCATAGGATGTCTCTTCCAGGGAGACCAACAGAGCCCCAATCCCACCCAACTGCGCATGGACCAGGTAGCAAAGCAGGAAAAAAGAGGTGCAACCCTGCGGATCTAAGTTCTGTTCATTTTACCAGACTTATGAAACACAGGGGCCCGCTGTTCCGGTATGGCAGAACCCCTAGTATTGCCCTATTGGCGGCTCTGTATACACAATACCTGTACACGTCACATTAGGGTACAAAAGTGCACTGATAAAAGCAACAGGATATATGTATGGGCTATTTTCTCAGGAACTTGAGAAAAAGATATCATGATAGATACCCTCTGTGGAGCCATAGGAAACAACTGGGTAAACATAGTCCTTTTTGGACTACACTTGCTCTATCTCCTACAGGTAGTCTGCGCATATTAGGTGTATACTAACATAAAGTGGAGCAAACTTAGTCCAACATTTGTTGTACATTGTTGTACATTTGTCCTACTTTTCAACGGTTCTGCTGCAGTATTCATTAGGGGAACTTTTTTTAAGGTATCTTTCATGGAGCAATGAAATGTGATGCGAATGGAATCTTATGTATTTAGTGAACTTCAGATATTAGAAAATAGACAACAACTGGAAGAACCTGAAATTTTGTCATTTGGCTAAATTAATTCCAGTCACTACTTGTGGTAAAATTGGATGATTAATTGTTATTTGGTTCCTGGTAGGTGTCATATAACAAATTCTAAATTATGGGTGCGTATTGCTCAGGATACTAGTTACTCTCTTGGGGCAAACACACAGTTCTCCTAGATGTAAATTTAATCTTTTTTTGAATTCTTTTCACACATTCAATGCAATTTGTGTAACAGTCAGAGGAAGTGGATCCTCTGGACCACCACAAGCGATGATATAAGCCACGCCAGGGAGCGGAGTCTAAGTAGGTCCGGTTTTCACCAGAGCCCGCCGCAAAGCGGGATGGACTTGCTGCGGCGGATTGCTACCAGGTCGCTACCCCTGACGTGACTTGCTTGCGGTGGCAGCCGAGGTGTTGCGCGGTACAGAATCATGAAGAAGGCTCGTAGTCGGGGACAGGCAGAAGGTCAGGACAGGTGGCAATTGTTCGTAGTCGGGGTCAGGCAGAAGGTCAGGACAGAAGGCAATGGTTCATGGTCAAGGGACGGCGGCAGAAGGTACGGTACACAGTAGACAAACAAGATACTCAGGAACTTCTTCCTCTCAAGGCACAGGGCACTATCAATTTGGCAAGGTGCTAAGGATGAGGCAGGGCTTAAATAGGGTCAGCGCCCGATGAGAACCAATCACCGGCGCGCTGTCCCTTAAAATTTGCCTGGAGTACCGCGCGTCCTAGGGGTTGGGCGCGCACCCGGCCGGCAGCAGGAGCGCGCGCCGGGACGAGAGCAGGAGCGTGGTGAGGTAAGTTACTGTCAGAGCTGCGGGTGCGCCCGCAGCTGGGGACGCTGCGGAGGTGCGGGTGTGCCTGCGACCCAACACGGGGGTCACAGGGACACCCATAACAGTACCCCCATTGGCCTCCCCCTCTTTCTGCTCCGCTTAAATTTAGACAAGAGACCCCAATTAAAGGATGTTCTCCTCCGGCTCCCACAACCTTTCCTCCGGCCCAAACCCCTTCCAGACGACCAAAAAAAATCGTCTCCCCCTAACCGTCTTCATGGCCAAAATTTCTTTGATGGTAAAATCATTGGTGGAATCAGCTAGGGAAGACGGGGGAACCACAGATCAAGAGAACCGGTTATGGATGACCGGTTTCAGCAGGGAGACATGGAAGGAGTTTGGGATGCGCATAGTTGGAGGGAGCCGGAGCTTGTAAGCCACCGGATTGATGCACTTCAGGACTTCAAAGGGACCTAGAAAATGGGGACCTAGCTTTTAGCTAGGGATTTTAAAGCAGACATACCTGGCAGACAGCCATACCATATCCCCCGGAACAAAGGAAGGAGGGGGTCTTCTTTTCTCGTCCGCTCGGACCTTCATACGGGCCAAGGCCTGGAGCAGAGATTGGCGAGTCTCCTTCCAAACGGCAGATAGGTCGCGGACTAGATTATCCACCGCAGGGACTTCGGAGGGCAGCAGAAGCGGTGGACGGGGATGCCGACCGAAGACGATGAATAAGGGGGATGCCCCAGCGGAATCAGAGTCCAGAGAATTATATGAAAACTCCGCCCATGGCAATAGACTGGACCAATCATCTTGTCTTGCGGATACGAAGTGCCGGAGATAGGTACCCAAGACTTGATTCACTCTCTCCATTTGCCCATTAGATTGCGGGTGGTAGGCGGAAGAGAAATCCTGTTCCACTTGTAGTAGAAAACAGAGGCCTCGCCAAAATCACGAGACGAATTGAACTCCCCGATCAGAGACAATATGTAGGGGAAGTCCATGCAGGCAGAAGATGTGCTTAAAAAAAGAGATTGGCGAGTCGAGGAGCAGAAGGGAGACCAAGAAAGGGAACGAAGTGTGCCATTTTCTAAAAACAGTCAGTGACCACCCAGATAATCGTATTTCCATCAGAGGGCGGTAGGTCGGTGATGAAGTCCATAGCAATATGGCCCCAAGGACTGCTAGGTACCGGCAGAGGCTAGAGTAACCCCGCGGGTCTGAGACGGGGTGACTTGTTGCGGGCACAGGTGGCACAGGCCTCCACAAACTCCTTCACATCTTTAGCGAGGTCCGGCCACCAGTAAAACCAGGAAATCAAGGAACAAGACCTCCGTAACCCCAGGGTGTCCAGCTGTGCGAGAGCAATGACCCCATTTCAGAACCCTCAACCGAAGAGCAGGGCGTACAAATGTCTTACCCGGGGGTACACATTGGAGGCTTACAGGGGCTGTGGATACAAGACTTTCTGGAGGTATGATGTGCCGGGGAGCGGCCTCCTCTTCCCCACTGACGTCTGAGGCACGGGAAAGAGCATCGGCCTTGATGTTCTGCTCCGCCGGTCGGAAATGGATCACATAATTGAACCGGACGAAGAACAAAGACCACCTTGCTTGGCGTGGGTTTAGATGTTGCACTGTCTTGAGGTAGAGAAGGTTTTTGTGGTCAGTGAAGATATTTACGGGATACCGAGCTCCCTCCAGGAGGTAGCGCCATTCTTCCAGAGCGAGCTTAATGGCCAGAAGCTCCTGATCCCCGATGGTATAGTTCCTTTCCACAGGGGAAAAGGTTCTGGAAAAGAACCCACAGGTCTGAGTCTTGCCTTTGGGCCCCTTTTGGGTGAGGATCGCCCTGGCACCCACGGAAGAGGCGTCTACTTCTAAGAAGAAGGGTTTATCTGTATCAGGCTAAGACAACACAGGTGCAGAGGCAAATGCCGCTTTCAGCTTGGAAAAAGCTTCTTCGGCGGCTGGTGGCCACAGTTTCGGATTGGCATGGTTTTTGGTGAGAGCCACAATCGGTGCCACCAAGGTCGAAAAATGCGGGATAAACTGCCTGTAGTCATTTGCAAAGCCCAGGAAGCATTGTATGGCCCGGAGGCCGACGGGTCGAGGCCACTGTAGAACGGCGGAGAGTTTAGTGGGGTCCATCTGCAGGCCCTTGTTCGAGATTATATATCCGAGGAATGGGAGGCTGGTCTGGTTAAACAGGCACTTTTCTAGCTGGTCATAGAGATGGTTCTAACGCAGGCATTTCAGGACCTGGCACACATGCGACTGGTGGGTCTCCAGATCAGTTGAAAACACCAGAATGTCATCCAAGTAGACAACTAGGCAGACATACAGGAGATCTCTAAAAATGTCATTGACAAACTCTTGAAAGACTGCTGGAGCGTTGCACAAGCCGAAGGGCATCACTAAATACTCGAAGTGCCCATCATGAGTATTGAAGGCTGTCTTCCACTCATCACCTTCTCGGATCCGGACGAGATTATACGCCCCCCGCAAATCCAACTTGGAAAAGATTTTTGCTCCGCGGAGATAATCGGATAGTTCGGTAATCAAAGGTAAAGGATACCGGTTTTTGATAGTGAACTTGTTGAGACCGCAGTAGTCGATGCAGGGTTGTAAGGAACCATCCTTCTTCTCCACAAAGAAGAATCCGGCACCCGCCGGAGAAGTAGATTTGCGGATGAAGCCCTTTTGTAAGTTTTCTTTAATGTAGGCAGACATAGCCTGAGTCTCGGGTACCGAGAGCGGGTAGACCCTACCCCGAGGTGGAGAAGACCCGGGCAGCAGGTCTATAGGGCAATCGTAGGGACAATGGGGAGGTAGAGTCTCCGCCTGCTTCTCAGAGAACAAAACGTAATAAGGCTGTGCACATCTAAAATATACTTTGAAAAACGCAAGCATAGGTGCACACTGAAAGGCAATAGCATACATCTAATACAAATAACAGTGGCACACTAAAAACTAAATGAGACATAAAGGTATATAGGAATATTGGAAATGCATTACTGCTAAGGAAAATATGAAAACCTGGGACTCTTAGTTTACAGTTTTTGATCAAAGATTGTATTAAGCTCACCTCCCAAAATGTCAAGGGGATCCCAGAGCAGGTGAGTCCCTACACTGAACATGCTACCTCACTAGTAGTCAATTCAGACTGCAACTTCACAGGGAGTGATAGGAACTTGCAATTGGGTTATCCTGCACTGGTTAAAAAGAGGCAGCTGAGTGCAGCAAGCCAATGAGATTGCCATTTCTCAAATAGACTACAAAACGTAATAAGGCTGTGCACATCTAAAATATACTTTGAAAAACGCAAGCATAGGTGCACACTGAAAGGCAATAGCATACATCTAATACAAATAACAGTGGCACACTAAAAACTAAATGAGACAAAGGTATATAGGAATATTGGAAATGCATTACTGCTAAGGAAAATATGAAAACCTGGGAGTCTTAGTTTACAGTTTTTGATCAAAGATTGTATTAAGCTCACTTCCCAAAACGTCAAGGGGATCCCAGAGCAGGTGAGTCCCTACACTGAACATGCTACCTCACTAGGAGTCAATTCAGACTGCAACTTCACAGGGACTCACCTGCTCTGGGATCCCCTTGACGTTTTGGGAGGTGAGCTTAATACAATCTTTGATCAAAAACTGTAAACTAAGAGTCCCAGGTTTTCATATTTTCCTTAGCAGTAATGCATTTCCAATATTCCTATATACCTTTATGTCTCATTTAGTTTTTAGTGTGCCACTGTTATTTGTATTAGATGTATGCTATTGCCTTTCAGTGTGCACCTATGCTTGCGTTTTTCAAAGTATATTTTAGATGTGCACAGCCTTATTACGTTTTGTAGTCTATTTGAGAAATGGCAATCTCATTGGCTTGCTGCACTCAGCTGCCTCTTTTTAACCAGTGCAGGATAACCCAATTGCAAGTTCCTATCACTCCCTGTGAAGTTGCAGTCTGAATTGACTCCTAGTGAGGTAGCATGTTCAGTGTAGGGACTCACCTGCTCTGGGATCCCTTGACGTTTTGGGAGGTGAGCTTAATACAATCTTTGATCAAAAACTGTAAACTAAGAGTCCCAGGTTTTCATATTTTCCTTAGCAGTAATGCATTTCCAATATTCCTATATACCTTTATGTCTCATTTAGTTTTTAGTGTGCCACTGTTATTTGTATTAGATGTATGCTTCTCAGAGAAGACATCCTGAAAGTCTTGATATGGTGGTGGCAAGCCGGGTAAGGGCTTGAGAGGAGACTACGGAGGAATGGGGCGCACCCGATGAGGTGCCGATAGGCAGCGAGACTGGCAATCTCGACCCCAACGCAAAACTTCATCCGTCTTCCAGTCGAGCACGGGAGCGTGACGCTGCAGCCATGGAAGCCCTCTAAGCGGACCACCGAGAGACGATACTTGGCCACCAAAGCAACATCCATGAAATTCCCAGCAGACCCAGAATCTAGGAAGGCAGCCACTTGAAACAAGATTCGGGAACTGGTTGTGACCAGAACTGGCAGAAAGAGCCGTGGAGAGGAATTGTTCACACCTAGGGACGCCTCTCCCCCGAAGCCTAGGTGCGAGCATTTCCCGGACGTTGCGGACAGAGCAGACAACCCCTGAGGAGATGTTTGGGGCTGCCGCAGAAGAGGCATAGGTTCTCCTCACGTCGTCGGTTAAGTTCTTGCGTAGTCAGATGGGCTCTTTCCACTTGCATGGCCTCTTCCACGGCTGGCTGGGAAGGAGGCAGTGGAGGCCGAAAAAACACCAGAGCAAGACGGGATAGACGACGTGTTTGCACTGGTACACGTTCATGGCGGAGCTCCTCCCGCCTTTCCGAGAGACGGATGTCAATCCGGGTCGCCAGATGGATGAGCTCGCTTAACGAAGACAGAGGGTCCCGGGTGGAGAGGGCATCCTTAATCTGGCTGGAGAGGCCCTTCTTGAACGTGGCGCACAATGCGGCATCATTCCAAGCCAACTCCGATGCTAGTGTGTTCTCTTGCTGCAGGTTTAACAAGGCGGTTTCAGCAGACGAGGTGCGGGCAGGATCCTCGAAGACACTGCGGAACTCCTGCAGGAATGTCGCCAGATCAGCTGTGACCGGATCTACTTGATCCCAGAGGGGGTCACCCAGGCCAGGGCTTTCCCGGAGAGGAAACTGACCACGAAGGCCACCTTGGACCTTTCCGATGGGAACTGCCCAGCCATAAGTTCCATGTGGAGGGAGCACTGGGTGATGAAGCCCCTGCATACCTTTGGGCCCCCATCAAAGTTCGACGGCAGGGACAACCGGAGTTTAGGGCCGGAGTACATCCCCGGAACAGTTGCCACGGGTGGAGCCACCACAGCTGACTGCTACTGCTGAGTGGCGAGGAGCTGCTGCATCATAGTAGACAGCTGGTTAAGATGCTGCGCTTGCTGCGCGATCTGCTTCGATTGCTGAGCCACGATGGTGGTGATGTCACAGACGCTTGGTAGAGGCACCTTGGCGGGATCCATGGCCGAATCGAACTGTAACAGTTGGAGGAAGTGGATCCTCAGGAACACCACAAGTGATGGTATAAGCCACGCCAGGGAGCGGAGTCTAAGTAGGTCTGGTTTTCACTAGAGCCTGCCGCAAAGTGGGATGGACTTGCTGCAGCGGATTGCTACCAGGTTGCTACCTGACTTGCTTGTAATGGCAGCCGAGGTGTTGGTACAGAATAGTGAAGCAGGCTCATAGTCGGGGACAGGCAGAAGGTCAGGACAGGTGGCAATGGTTCGTAGTCAGGGTCAGGCAGAAGGTCAGGACAGAAGGCAATGGTTCGTGGTCAAGGGACGGAGGCAGAAGGTACGGTACACAGTAGACAAACAAGATACTCAGGAACGCTTCCTCTCAAGGCACAGGGCACTATCGATTCGGCAAGGTGCTAAGGAAGAGGCAGGATTTAAATAGGGTCAGCGCCCGGTGAGAACCAATCACCAGCGTGCTGTCCCTTTAAATTTGCCTGGAGTACCGCGCGCCCTAGGGGGCTGGCGCGCACCCGGCTGGCAGCAGGAGTGCGCTCCAGGACGAGAACAGGAGCGGGGTGAGGTAAGTGGCTGTCAGAGCTGCGGGCGCTTCCGCAGCCCGAGTACCGGGCCTCGGCTCCGGCCGCAGCTGGGGATGCTGCGGAGGTGCGGGTGTGCCTGCGACCCGATACTGGGGTCGCAGGGACACCCGTAACAATTCGTAATATCATAGCACATGCTGCCTTAATGGATCTGAAGGGTCCTTTCTTCCCATTAACAGACAACCCTGCATTCCCACCGGGTACCTCTGCTTATTCAAGTTTAGGCAGTTTTAAAACATACCCTATTCATCTGTCCCGTCTAATTGAAGATGGGAATCTTCTTCCACTTTTGGAAATACTAGGGACTCAAGCATCTTCTAATTGTTCCCTTTATGAGTATATGCAGCTAAAGCACTTTTACAGTTGACATTTATAGGTCCCTAATAGGGATGAACGATTATAATCGACAAAGTTGAAATCGGCATTTTCGGCGCTTCCTGTCATTTTGGCGACCAGCAAATCAGCTTAGAGCATAGAGCAGGATGAGCTGGGTGTGCGACGTCATGACTGTGATGTGTATGGTTGTCATTGGCTGGAAAAATCACATGACCTTGTTTTGCATAGAACAGTGTTTCCTATTCAGTATCAGTGTTTCAGTGTCTCTAACTAGAGCAAGACATGTGCTACGTGTCTCTCAATACAGCTCAGCTCAAAGACACAGTTCTTCACTTTATTCATACAGATAACTATGCTTTTAGCTGTGAACATTAGAATAGAGGTAGATTAGAGAATTTCAGTTCTTATTTAGTTAGACAGAGACTTTTAAAGAGGCATCTAGCACTGTAAAGCGGCTAGGGGGGGGGGAAGTGTGGACGGACAGACAGATAGACAGGCTGGCTTTGGAAAGGAGGGTGTATATTGTGCAGCCCAGACTCTGCTTTGAACCTGCATTGAAATGGCATTTTTTACCACTTTTTGGCCAGCACACCTCGCACCTGAGGTGAAATTGTACCTTTTATTTTGTGCATCCCAGTTTTTTTCAAAGAGCCACCTTGTACTTAAATTTGGATACAGAAATTTTCTAGTAATTGTTCTCGTGTGTCATTGCTGCAAAAAACGTAATTTCTCATCCGTGTAACTTTTGAATAGTTTTATTGTGCTCAGTGAATCTCAGTTTGGCGCAGATAGTGCTCTTGTATGATAGTTTGTTGAAAACTATCAATTCCTAGTCCTACTGGGCAGTTGTAAATCCCTGGGACTGGAGGAAGAACACTGTTGAATTTGTCTTACGGTTCTTCCACCAGACCACATTTCGCACTTATTCGATAGAAACAATTCTGTTTCTAATCCTAGTTGGCTGTTGGAAATTAGAGGGATTTAAGAATAAGAGACTGTCAAAAAACTCTTCCATACCTTTTTACATTTATATCTTTCTGAACATGGAGCGAAATGCTGGTGGTAAGCGAGCAAAGAGGGGTGTAGGACATGGAGGTAGAGGTACGAGAGAAGGTGCTCCTTCTAGTGCTGGCGACAACACGCAAGCCAGCGGATCGTCGGTTGCAGGACCGTCAGGCCTGTCATCACTGGGTCGGTGCCCTGTGAATCTCAGTAACGAACAGCATCGCCAATCTGTTCTTCAGTGGTTAATGCAACCTGCATCCAGCAGTCTTACCTCCTCATCCTCCCAGTCACGGCCACAAATGTCATCATCATCATCGTCATGCGGGTTTTGGTTTGGAGTCATGCTGCGGTCCAGGACAGGGATAGTCAATGTCCAGTTCAACTAAAATGGTGGTTCAAAGACTCCTTTTTCAGGCACTTTTTTAATCTGGGGGTCATGCAGGTTTGGGGCTCATGCTGTGGCCCAGGACAGGTATAGTCAATGTCCAGTTCAACTAAAATGGTGGTTCAAAGACTCCTTTTCCCGGCACTTTTTAATCTGTGGGTCAGACACTGTTTTGGGGTCATGCTGCGGTCCAGGACAGGTATAGTCAATGTCCAGTTCAACTAAAATGGTGGTTCAAAGACTCCTTTTTCCGGCACTTTTTAATCTGTGGGTCATGCAGATTTAAGGGTCATGCTGCGGTCCAGGACAGGGATGGTCAATGTCCAGTTCAACTAAAATGGTGGTTGAAAGACTCCTTTTTCCGGCACTTTTTAATCTGTGGGTCAGACAGGTTTAAGGGTCATGCTGCGGTCCAGGACAGGGATAGTAAATGTCCAGTTCAAGTAAAATGATGGTTCAAATCATACTGCCTTCAGGAACTTTGTGGGTCATGCAGGTTTAAGGGTCATGCTGTGGTACAAGACAGGGATAGTGAATGGTCTGTGACTTTTGTTCTGTGACTTTTATAACCTAATTGTCTTGCCTAAGATGTAGCACGTATCCAGTTTACTGTTGTGGATGTTAATTCCAGCTTCTCCAGCCCTGTTTGGGTGTAAGAATGAAGGTGTTGTTCCTCTCCCATAGACTTTAATGGTCATCGGCGATAATCTGTTATCGACTATCGGATATCGTCATGATAATTGCCGATATCGACTATCGAATCAATAACGATAGTTGACACAATCGCTCATCACTAGTCCCTAACACCATATGAGCAACTGTGACTTTCCCCCTCTCTACCTAGACACCAAATCTTAATTAGTTTTAAGCCGTTGCTATCCCCGAGAGCTCAGAATTTCCCCCTTTTTATCAAATCCTGGCAGACTGAATTGAATAAACAGTTTACTGTGATTCAGTGGAACAAAGGCTTTTATCTGACGAATAAAGCCATCGTTGCATCCAAAGCCCAATTATCTAGTTTTAAGATCGTGACCCCATGGTACCAGGCACCAAACTTGTTGCATAAATGGTTCCCCTAATTTTTTGATGTTTGCTGCCGTTATAATAGGGAAGAAGGCACAATAACACAGAGTTGAAACCAGAAGTTTACATACACTATGTAAAAAGGCACATATGCATGTTCTTCTCACTGTCTGACATGAAATCAGAATAAACCTTACTCATTTTAGGTCAATTAGGAACCAAAATTAATTATATTTACCAAATGCCAGAATAATGAGAGAGAGAGAATTTTTAAGGCATTTTTATTACTTTCTACAAAGTCAAAACTATACATACACTAGGATTATTATATCTTTAAACAATTTGGGACGGCCCATATGATTATGTCATGTCTTTGAAAGCTTAAGATTGTGTGATTTGGTTTATTGGCAACATCTGAGTGAATTGGAGACACGCATGTGGATGTATTTTTAAGGCACACCAGAAACACACTGCTTCTGTGTGTAACATCAAGGGGAAGGATAAAGAAATCAGCCAAGATATCAGGTAGAGAATTGTGGAGTTGCACAAGTATGAATCATCCTTGGGTGCAATTTCCACATACCTGAAGTGCCTTGTCCATCTGTACAAACAATTATATGCAAGTACAAACAAAATGGGAATGTCCAGCAATCATACTGCTCAGGAAGGAGATGGGTTCTGTGTCTCCGAGATGAACGTGCTTTGGTCTGACATGTGCATATCAACCCACGAACAAGAAAAAGACCCTGTGAAGAGTCTGGCGGAAGCTGATATTATTGTGTCATTATCCACAGATAAACGAGTACTGTATCAACATGGGCTGAAAGGCCACCCTGCCAGAAAAAAGCCATTACTCCAAAAGAAACATGTAAAAGTCAGCTTAATGTTTGCAAATGCACACAGAAACAAAGATCTACATTGTTGGAGACATTTCTTGTGGTCTGACGAAACTAAAATTGAACTGTTTGGCCATAATGATCATCGTCACTAGTGATGAGCGATTGCGTCAACTATCGTCATTGGATCGATAGTCGATATCGTCAATTATCATGCCGATATCCGATAGTCGATAATAGATTATCGCCGATGACCATTAAAGTCTATGGGAGAGGAACAACACCTTCATTCTTACACCCAAACAGGGCTGGAGAAGCTGGAATTAACATCCACAACAGTAAAATGGATACATGCTACATCTTAGGCAACACAATTAGGCAACAAGAGTCACAGAAAAAAACTCAGACTATTCACTATACCTGTCTTGTACCACAGCATGAACCTTAAACCTGCATGACCTACAAATTAAAAGTGCCAGAAGGCAGTATGATTTGAACCATCATTTTACTTGAACTGGACATTGACTATCCCTGTCCTGGAACGCAGCATGACCCTTAAACCTGTCTGACCAACAGATTAAAAAGTGCCGGAAAAAGGAGTCTTTCAACCACCATTTTTAGGATGGAATCCCACCACGTCTGTTTCTCTTTTTTTTAATTGTATTAAATGGGTTCTCACTACAGGGATTGCTAGCTATGTTAAAGATCTTGCAAAAACATGTCATTTTGCAATATGTGTCCATTAACAGTGTCCTACCTGTTCCTGTTTTTGACAGGACCATCACCCTTGAGCCACTCTTGACAATTGTGAAGAATAAATGTCTGTTAGAAACCACATTTTTTATAATAGAACCTGTAGTATAGCTGCATTTCACAGCAACATGCCCCCAAAAATTCAAAACATGACCCTTGAGCCACTCTTGACAATTGTGAAGAACAAATGTCTGTTAGAAACCACATTTTTTAGAATAGGACCTGTAGTATTGCTGCATTTCACAGCAGCATGACCCAAAAAATTATAAAAATGACTTCTCAGCCACTGTTAAAAATTGTGAGGGAGAAATGCCACTTAGAAGCCACATTTCTGTTTCAAAGGACCATGATTATAGCTGTTTCTCACATCACCATGACCCCAAAACCATTGACAATGCGAAAAATTCAAAAGATAAAGTGAGTAAATGGAATACGTTTTTTTTTTCATGAAACCTTGGTGTCTTTTACAGTCTCCTCACCGCAAAACCAGCAAAATGAACCTTTGGGAACTGAGAATAAAAATTGCAGTAAGAAATGATCATTTTAAAAAAAGTTTTCAAGAGGACCATATCTTTTGGAAGAGGAATGTGAAGTAGACCGGCAACTAATCGGTGACCTCGGCAATTGGGGCCACAACATCATCAGAGATCCATGCCTGATTCATCTTGATGAAAGTCAAATGATCCACATTATCTGTGGAAAGCGGGATGCGTTTGTCTGTAATGACTCCTCCAGCTGTGCTGAAGGTCCGCTCAGATATGACGCTGGCTGCTGTTCAGGAAAACACCTCTATGGCGTGGCGAGCGAGCTCGGGCCATTCATCTTTTTGGATACCAGAAGTCGATTGGGTCCAGAACACATCCAAAAAAACATCGGTGTTGAGACGCAGATAGTCGTGCACCATGATCTTAAGCTGGTCTCTGTGTGTTTTATGTGTGCCCTGCATTACATGAGTTGGTGAGGTGGTAAATAAAGATTGCCAGAGGTCACCCATTAGGCTTCTGTCACAATGCCTGCTGCTGCTTGGCACTCTACTGCTGTCACGTTGCTGACGTTGTTCCACCGTGAAATCTGAAGAATGTGAAGCAGACGCAACAGATGTCTCCAGTTGATCAATCGGCACGGTCTCCAATTCCTGCATTTTACTCTCTATTTGGGTGGGTGGAAGGAAAGTGCTGAGTTTTGCCTTGTACCGGGGATCGAGGATGGTGGCCACCCAGTAACTGTTGTTCAGTTTGATGGCCTTAATGCGAGGATCATGTTGGAGGAGATGGGGCATCCAAGCACTCATGTGAGAGATGGAGCCTTGATTTCCCAAGCCTCTGGGTCGAGGGGCACTAGCAAACTGATCTTCCTCATCTTCCTCCTCCGCCTCAAATTCACGCCAACCTCTTTCCAAGGCAGGGACGTCGGTAACGTCGGTGTCTAGGAATACCTCCTCCTCCTCCTCCTACGCTTCCTCCGGCATAGCTTCAACACAGCCCTGACTTGCCTCAGATGATGCACCATGAGAGCTGAGGCGCCGCCTTGCACTAGCCCTGGACCCCGAACCACTGCCTAATGAAGACCGATGAAATTGTGAAACTGTCGGGCCTTCTGGATTCGACGGAGAGAAAGGCTCCGTGTCCGCATCTGTGTCCGTCTCCTCCTCCGTCGCTGGTGATGTTTCAGAGTGTCCAACGATCGTTCCAGAACTAAGATCACCACAATGTTCATGCTGACAAGGGCATTATCCGCACTGACCATTTTGGTGGCTTATTCAAAACTGGCAAGGATGATGCAGAGCTCTTTCAGCTGCCTCCACTCTCGGTGGCTCAACACCCCGAGGTCCGCACCGCTGCTTGTCAGGCCATGTGTCACTTCGTACTGCGTAATGGCATTGCGCTGCTGCCACAATCGCTGGAGCATGTGGAGGGTGGAATTCCAGCGTGTTGCCAGGTCAACAATGAGACGGTTGACGGGGAGGCCGAGCTGACGCTGCAACGCAGCCAGGCGGGACGAAGCAGGGTTCGAACGGCGGAAGTGTGAGCTCAGACCTCTAGCCTTACTCAGCAGGCAGTCCAGACCCGGGTAGCTCTTTAGAAATTTGTGGACGACAAGGTTCATGACATGTGCCAGGCAAGGGATGTGCTCCAACCTACCGATCTTAAGGGCGGCCAGGAGATTTTGACCATTTTTGCACACCACCTTGCCTGGCACAAGGTTCTTGTCTCCCAGCCAGCGCTCGGTCTCGTTGCGAAGAGCCGTCCACAGGTCCTGACCTGTGTGTTGACGGTCTCTAAGACAGATTAATTTCAACACGGCCTGGTTTCTATGGACACGTGATGCCACCAGAGGACCTTGGGGGAAAGAACCCTGCACCATCCCTGCAGTTTTGAAGAGCGTGCGCCGAGCCTGAAAGCCACCGTCACCACCAGAGACATCCACCCAGCTGCATGTGACTAGACATGTTGTTGGTGGTTAAACACATAAGATTCTTCCCTGTACTGAGGCATTTACAACAAAGGCGGCATATGACTTCGCTGGGTGAATCAGAGGCTTTCTTGAAAAAGGCTCAGGTGTGAGAGGTCCTGAACCGTTTCGACGGCGATAAGTGAGGAGCGGACTTGTGTGACCACTCTCTCCCTTTTTGAGGCGGGAGCCGTACTGACACTACCCCATCGTCTTCCTCCTCGTCCAGTGATGAAGCACTCGCAAGCAAATTCTGCTGAAAAGACCACGTTGGATCCGCAATGTCGTCATCATCATCATCAACACAGGTGACTTCCTCGTCCTGACATTCTGCATCCTGGAGCTGCGGGCTACAAGCAACAGGCACTGCAAGGCGTTGCCGACCGCCAGGGATTTTTGTCGATTGACCGGCTTCCTTCTCTTCCTCTGATGGCATCAGCAATTGGGCATCAGAGCAGACAAAATCATCCTCTTTGTCCTCTTGATCTTTGGAAATGCCTTCTGACCCCAACCACATTTTGTGATCAAAGAGGTCTTCAGGAAATGGATTATCCACAGTGGTGGGTACACAAGTTGACATTTGGGCTGCCTTCACTTCATGTTGGATGGATGCTGACGATGATGTTGACGACATTTGTGGCCGTGAATGGAAGGACGAGGAGGTAAGACTGCTGGATGCAGGTTGCATTAACCACTGAAAAAACAGATTGGCGCGCTGTTCGTTACTGAGATTCACCTGACGGTCCTGCAACCGACGATCCGCTGGCTTTCGTGTTGTCGCCAGCACTGGAAGGAGCACCTTCTCTCGTACCTCTACCTCCATGTCCTACACCCATTTTTGCTTGCTTACCACCAGCATTTCGCTCCATGTTCAGAAAGATAAAAATTTAAGAAGGTATGGAAGAGTTTTTGACAGTCTCTTATTGAAAGACGGCAAATCACAGCTATTCTGAAATCCCTCTAATTTCCTACAGCCAACTAGGATTAGAAACTGAATTGTTTATAGCAAATACCTTTGAAATGCGGTCTGGTGGAAGAACCGTAAGACAAAATCAACAGTGTTCTTCCTTCATTCCCAGGGATTTACAACTGCCCAGTAGGACTAGGAGTTGATCGTTTTCAACAAAATATCATACAAGTGCGCTATCTGCGGCAAACTGAGATTCACCGAGCGCAATAAAACTATTCAGAAGTTACACGGATGAGAAATTGCGTTTTTTGCAGCAATGACAAACTAGAACAGTTGCTAGAAAATCAGAATTGTCGTACGTGTCTATTTGAAAAAAACTAGGGCCGCACCGCGTGCAATACAGCTATTTAAAAATTATACGGATAACAAACGGTGGTTTTTGCACCAATGAAATACACCAACAGTAACTACAACATTTCTGTATCCAAATTTAAACACACGGTGGCTATTTGAAAAAAACTCGGGCGAACCAAAGTGCAATACAGCTATTTAAATGTTATACGGATAATAAAAGGTGGGTTTTGCACCAATGAAATACAACAGCATTTACCACAAAATTTCTGTATTCAAATTTAAGTACAAGGTGGCTCTTTGAACAAAACTGGGCCGCACCAAAGTGAAATACAGCTATTTAAAATTTATACGGATAATAAAAGTTGGGTTTTGCACCTATGAAATACACCTGCAATTACTAGCAAATATCTGAATCCTAATATAAGTACAATGTGGGTCTTTGAACAAAAATGGGCTGCGCCAAAGTGAAAAACACCTGTTCAAAATTTGTATGGATAATAATAGGTGGGTTTTGCACCTATGAAATACACCTGCAATTACTAGCAAATTTCTGTATCCTAATAGAAGTACAAAGTGGGTCTTTGAACAAAAATGGGCTGCGCCAAAGTGAAAAACACCTATTCAAAAGTTATACGGATAACAAAAGGTGGGTTTTGCACCAATGAAATATAACAGCAGTTACTAGAAAATGTCTGTATCTAAATGTAAGTAGAAGGTGGCTCTTTGAACAAAGCTGGGCTGCACAAAATAAAAGGTACTATTTCACCTCAGGTGTGAGGTGCGCTGGCCAAAAACGGGTAAAAAAAAAAGCCATTTCAATGCAGGTTCAAAGCAGAGTCTGGGCTGCATAAAATACACTCTCCTTTCAAAAGCCTGCCTGTGGTCGCCCGACCACCCCCTAAACCCTCCCCCCACCCCCTCGTGGCTGTACAGCGCTAGATGCTTCTTTAAAAATCTATGTCTAACTAACTAAGAACTGAAATTCTCTAATCTACCTATGTTCTAATGTTCACAGCTAAAAGCATAGTTGTCTGTATGAATAAAGAGAACTGTGTTTCTGAGCTGAGCTGAGCTGTATTGAGAGAGATCTAGCACACGTCCTGCTCTAATGAGAGACACTGAAACAATGATGAAGAACAGGAAACGCTGTTCTGTGCAAAACGAGGTCATGTGATTTTTCCAGCCAATGACAACCATACACATCACAGTCATGACGTCGCACACCCAGCTCACCCTCTAAGCTGATTTGCTGGCCGCCAAAATGACAGGGAGCAACGAAAATGGCACGATAGTAATAGATTATGTGCAGATTCTCACCTAAAATATCGCGTGATCGGAAATTTCTGATGAACCTAAAAACCATGCCGATTTCAACTTTGTCCATTATAATCGCTCATCCCTAATCGTCACGTTTGGAGGAGAAAGGGAGAAGCTTGGAAGCCATCCCGACTGTGAAACACGGGAATGGCAGCATCATGTTGTGGGTTTTTTTTTTTGCTGCAGAAGGAACTGGTGCACTTCTCAAAATAGGTGGCATCATGAGGAAAGAAGATTATGTGGTAATACTGAGGCAACATCTCAAGACATCAGCCAGAAAGTTAAAGTTAGGCGGAAATGGGTCTTCCAAATTACCCGAAGCATACTGCTAAACTGGTTACAAATTGGCTTAAGGATAACAAAGTCAATGATTTGGAGTGGCCATCACAAAGCCCTGATCTCAATCCTATTGAAAATTTATGGGTAAAGCTGAAAAGGCAGGTGCGAGCAAGGCGACGTACAAACATGGCTCAGTTACACCAGTTCTGTCAGGAGGAATAGGTCAAAATTCCTACCAACTACTGTGAGAAGCTTGTGGAAGGATATCTAAAATGTATGACCCAAGTCATAATGTTTAAAGGGAACCTGTCACATAGTTTATGCCCCCCTTGCTGAGGACAGAACAAGCTAGTGACAGACCTGCTGTTTCTAGAGCTGTGTCCCTTATTCTGTAAGATGCTGTAGTTTTAGAGCATTTAATGCTCACAGATTATTCATGAGCAGGTGTTAGCCCTGCCCACCAAAGACTAGCCTCACCCTAGCTTCAGGTAGGCGGGGCATGAAAAATGACTGACTCTTTTCTGTATGAAAACTGCAGATTTGAGCACTAAATACTCTAAAACTACAGCATCTTACAGAATAACGGACACAGCGCTGGAAACAGTATATCTGACACTAGCTTGTTCTGTCCTCAGCAAGGGGGGCATAATCTATGTGACAGGTTCTCTTTAAGAGCAATGCTACCAAATACTAATGAAATGTATGTTAACTTTTACCTTTGCAGAAAGTAATAAAAATGCCTAAAAAATTCTCACTCTCACTATTCTGGCATTTGGCAAATATATATATAATTTTGGTTCCTATTTGACCTAAAACGAGTAAAGGTTTATTCTGATTTCATCTCAGATAGTGAGAAAAATATGCAGATGTGTCTTTTTATATAGTGTATGCAAACTTCTGATTTTAATTGTATTAGAGGTGGTTTCCCTCTGCTGAGGTGCTTCGAGAGAACTGTTCACAGGGTGATTCATGGGTCCCCTAGTGTGTCCTCAAGGCCACACTTCTTTTTGTGTGTGACCTCTCTTTATCAACAAAAAAATCCCTGTCCCGTCACTAATTACAAACTGTGAAAACTGTCATTCCCTGGCGGTATAAGTCCACATTTCCTCCATTCATTGGGGAATGGATAGTGGAGGAGGCTGGTGTCCAACATATGGAAGAACCAATGATCTACACCCCAGAAGATAGGGATGAGTTTGACAAGACCGGAGCACAATGGCTAACCTTCCAATCCCCCGGGGTATTCAGCTCTCTGATGACAGCAGTTTTGCCTTCCTCATCAATTATATGCTCTTCTCAGGGGGACACCCTTCACTTTATCTAAGGAATCCACACATCCAGACACCACTAGCCTTGTCTTAGACCCTTGGCCTCATTGTATGTTTTTTTTTCTTCCCTTTCTCCTCTTTCTCAGATATTTTTCACATTTTTACAACAAAGCACTGCAAAGTTTTTTCTCAACCTTATGTGGCCACTGTCACCTAAAAAGTGACTAGCACCTGCTGATATAGTTTAGTCTTTATATACCACCTCTATTGGTCTTACACTGGTTCAGTTTCCTTTTTTATATTATTTCTTGTCTCCATGCCTTCATAATATTATCACTTAAATGATATATATACTTTCATATTGGTGTGAGAATAGTTTCTTCCGGTTACATGGAATTCCATTGTTTTGTATTTGATGATGTAAAGTGAATAAAAAAATGTTTGAATCGGAAAAAAAGCAATCATGAAAAACCACATAAAAATCTATCATGTTAAATCTTGATGGCAGCAGGTGACTCTGAGTTGAGGGGGTTCATGATTAATGTTGAACTATTTTATAATGTCAGTCTAAAATGTTTGTTTGTGGATCTAAGTGTAAAATAGAACATGTGCCCATAGGGGCTTGCTGTGGTATTGGTTTGTGTGCTGCTGTTACCCCTGTGTTTGGTAATCCAAAAATAAAAATTGATCAGTACACCCAAAAAAAAATTCAAGAAAATTATGTAGGTGCACTCTGGTGTGGAGGCAAACAATACAAACACAGCATATCAGCAGGACCCTACAAACGCTAAGAGACAGTCAAAGTGAATATATGAACTATTTTCATTTTAAAATGCATTTCTGCTACCTTTTGAAAAAAGGAAAATTTGAGGTTCCCTCATTTCAGATGGGGACCTACACTATAACATTCTCACCCTGTTATAGTGTAGGTCCCCATCTGAACTGATGTCACCTTGCAGTTTTGATCAAAATTGTTCATTTAGAACCTCAAATGTTCATGTATTAAAAAAGTAGCAGAAATGCATTTTAAAATAGTTCATATATTCACTTTGACTGTCTCTTAGCGTTTGTAGAGTGCTCCTGTGTTGGATAATGGCGGCAGAAGCAGTGCTGTTAGTTGCCATTTTCACTTTACTGTATATTTTTGGCGCTTAGGCAGGTTGCCCTAGATGCCCTGTGTGTACGTTATGGTGTACATCTCCACACTGTAACATGGCACCATAGGATCCACTTGGTGGTGTAAGACAGGCCCGTTTTGATGCCATTTGCAGCACTAGCAGTATATCAGCAGTAAAAACAGGTGGTGGAAGTAACAGCAGTGGTTCCTGTGTGAATTACACAGGGAAGTGTCCAAACCCTGGCAGCCCTGGAGATCCATTGAAGGATTAGGTCTAGACAGCACCGAGTAAGATTGTTTGTGATTGTGGTGAGGTTCAAGTAAGATTTAGGGTATGTTCACACAATTACATTTTACAATTGTTTCGGTGTGTATTTGGCACCAAAATACACGCCAAAATAAGCCTCAAGTGATGTTCTATGCAACTGTCATTGATTCCCATGTAAAATATGTATTCACCACATTCTTATTGTGTCTGTGTCATACGCTTATATTTCCAATACTGACCATAGTATCAGCTGGTAGTGTTCACTTGTTACACAGGGGATTGCAAGTGTATACCAAATCTTATTTTTATTCTAGGCATCTTTAAGTTTTTAAGTATGTATATTTTGACAAAAGAAAAAAAGATATAGAAATGCAAAATGAATGTGCAGGTTTATAAATTAGTCATTCGATTGTGGGCAAGCCTAGTAAGTCTACAGCGTGTTATAATAACTCTTTATAGTCACAGTGACAGGACACTTGCAGAGCAGAAAGTAATTTCTTCAATTTATAGTATGTTACTATAGCAAAGTGGTGGGTTGCTAAGCCGTCTGTTTTATCAGACAGCTAATGGAACAGAACTAGTGCCACCACGTGAAAATCATGTATTATGTGCTAACAGCACACTAACCAATTATGCTCTAAAGATAAGGCAACTTAAATGTTAAGCTGAAAAATATTTGGAACTAAATTTAAAAAAAATTATATTTTAGGAAAATGATCTTCAAACCAAAATTTGGTCCCTCTGTTAATCATATTTTTCAGCCTATGAGCTGCACATTTGTACAGGAAAAAAAAATTCCACTTAAAAGGATCAATGCCCTAAAAGAAAATCCATGTGTTACAGCTAAATCAGCAAGCCAGACTATAGCACAGCTTAGGGGAGAATCTGTCATGGTGGAGGTAGGAGGGAGCGGACTGGCATATCAGGAAGGATGATGGGTTTCGTTTAGGGTAGGGTACTGGATATTAGGAAAGGTCACAAGTGGCCATTGTGTGGGAACAACTTGGGAGTTAGACCCCATCTGCTCGCCCCATTTGTCTGTATTGGATCTCTTTTGAGGACAAAGTGACCACTGTGGTAGTCCCAACTAAATTCCTCCAAGTTGGTGGAATATATCTACTTTAGAGGAAAAAGGTCATAAAAAGTAACTTTTATTAATAAAATCTAAAAACTTGATAAGTGTGCGACATCTAACAATACAAAATCAAGATATAATGGAAAAAGGACAGATATAATATACCTGTTTATGTGTTAGGATAGGGCAGTCCAATTTAACTAGGGTTTTTTTTGGACCTACTCACATTATAGTTTTTTCTTTGTCCTTTTTCCATGATATCTTGATTTTGTATTGTTAGATGTCGCACACTTATCAAGTTTTTAGATTTTATTAATAAAAGTTACTTTTTATCACCTTTTTCTTCTAAAGTAGATATATTTGTGCATTTAGGTCTGGAGGTTTGTTATACATCTCTTTAATTTATTGAGGTGTTTTTGCATTGTTAAAGTTGGTGGAGAATGAGGCTAAGTTTTGTGGTGGGGACAACTGAAACGTAAGGGTTAGACTCCTGAGTTGGTGGTTGAGCGAAAGCAGTTCACAACTGGTGCCTCTAAACCAGTGCTCATCAGCTAGAAATAATAAAATGTTTTGATGGTTCTGGAATATTAAAGAATAATGCTTTGGGCGTCAAGGACCTAACCCTTTAATTAAGTTTGTTTTTGATGTTTTTTTGTTAAACCTGTTCTTTTTTTTTTTTTTTAAATAGGCTGTTGTAGCCAATGTAATCCAACCTAAGGTGTTATGTCACTTTTGGGGATGGTTGAATTAACCAAAGAGAGTGGACTATACCACTATCAAAAAAACACATGTCTACCTTGACATTGTTCCTTTATTTTAAGTGTTACAATTCACTACAGCTGCTGGAAACAGTTGTAATATGTTGCACGCCCAAAATCCACAGCTGAAAAAAAGGATTGGGAAGTTGAACAGCAGCTATTCCCTGTACTTTTTTAAGGCGGCCAAACTTGCCGATTTTTGCAGGAGTGGCGAACCACTTACTATTCATGGAGGTATTATGACAGCAGAAGTTGGGGAAATAAGGCATTAGACATGATGGGTTTCAACATGTCAATCATTTGTTCTCACAAGAGCCAAGCCACAACAATGCGTTTGGTACCAGCTTTTTCTCCTCTACATATTGAAGACATGTTGAAACTCAGTTTTACTGAGCGGGTTTAAAAGAACGTCTGTCAGACAAATAAGCTTTTGACTAGCAGCTATTAAAGGTGTATGGTCACCTTAATAGTCCATCTGCATTTGGCTATTCTGTCAGGGATTTCATCAGTTTTGACAGATATCATAATGACGGTTCATCAGCTGAATCACAAAACAAAGCCACCATAGTCAAGTTTCATGTAGTGCCACCCACTGTCATCCTGACACTAGACAGATGTGCCAAAAGTATTACAAACACATATGGTATAAAATTTGTATGTCTTATACCCTCTGCGCTTGGATGTATCCTGTAGTGTGAAATGTATGACATTATATTTATGACATTATATCATAAATCTCAAGGGCATATACCTTATGTATATATACAGTGAAGGCAATAATTATTTGATCCCTTGCTGATTGTGTAAGTTTGCCCACTGACAAAGACATGAACAGTCTATAATTTTAAAGGTAGGTTAATTTTGACATTGAGAGATAGAATATCAAAAATAAAATCCAGAAAATCATATTGTATAAATTATATCAATTTATTTGCATTTTGCAGTGAGTAATAAGTATTATACCTCTGGCAAAAAAAGGCTTAAAGGGGTTGTCTCGCTACAATGATTGGGTTTTAATTAAAAGATCTTTAAAAAACAAGCAGCTTTGCAATATGCAATTTTGCAATTTGCAACATTACAAATGTCCTACCCGATTTTGAGTTATCCCTTGTTAGTAAATAGTGTATCAGCTCCTGAAATCCCTAATAGCAGCCGACCTGTTGACTTTATCTCACTGGCTGCCAGTCCTGGTGGGCTCCCTCTGTTTCTGATTTCAGGTCAAAAGCACATAGCCCCCCCCACACAGTATGCTTCTGTAGGGGAAAGGGGGGGGGAGGGCTCTGGCTTCTGTGTCTGTGTAGCTGGATTAACCCTGTGTGTGCCTGCTCCCTCCTGCTCTCTACACAGATTGAGGATAGCAGAGGGCAGGCTGATCTGTAGTCAGTAGATGTGACAGCAGTGCAGTGTGTTACTATAATCATGATGTGTCTGTGGAGCTATGACTATACTAATAGAACAGATCAGGGGGGCATGTGAACAGTTCATGCTCTGCTGTATTAGTGACACATCCCGAGTTTTAGTTAAAATCACTTAACAGCTGTACTGTGTCTGTTCTGACAGGGTTTGTTGTTGTTGCTGGAGATGTTTGAGATTTGTTTGCTAAGCAGGGGTATAGGAAACACTTACATCCCCTCTGCTCTGCTATTAGCATACAAGCTTTCACAGACCTCTCCACACTCATTAGATCACCCTCTCCTGTCTCCATGGAGCTGACAGTGCAGCTGATCCAGCAGCTTGCAGCAGACCTAGGCAAGCACACACAGGGTTAACTCTGGCAGCAAACCCCCTCGCCCTCCCCCTGCTGTATAGAAGTTATGGAGGAGAGCTGTCTGTGTGCTGAGGGGAGTGGGGAAAAGGGAGAAGAAGAGGCAGACAAGAAGCACGCCCCTGAATTCAAAAATCCTTTGCTGCTAGAAGCATTGAAGTAGGCTGAAAGCCTGTAGTGAGACAACTCCTTTAATACTTGGTGGCAAAACCCTTGTTGGCAAGCACAGCAGTCAGATGTTTTTTTGTAGTTGATGATGAGGTTTACGCACATGTCAAGAGGAATTTTGGTCCACTCCTCTTTGCAGATCATCTCTAACCCATTAAGATTTTGAGGCTGTTGCTTGGATACTCGGAGCTTCAACTCCCTCCTTAAGTTATCTATGGGATTAAGGTCTGGAGACTGGCTAGCCCACTCCATGACCTTAATGTGCTTATTTTTGAGCCACTCCTTTGTTGCCTTGGCTGTATGTTTTGGGTCATTGTCTTGCTGGAAGACCCAGCCACGACCCATGTCCTGGCGGAGGGAAGGAGGTTGTCACTCGGGATGTTACGGTCCATGGCTCCATCTATTCTCCCATTGATGCAGTGAAGTAGTCCTGTGCCTTTAGCAGAGAAACACCCCCAAAACATAATGTTTCCACCTCCATGCTTGACAGTGGGGCTGGTGTTCTTTGGGTCATAGGCAGCATTTCTCTTGCACCAAACACAGCGAGTTGAGTTAACGCCAAAGAGCTCAATTTGTGTCTCATCTGACCACAGCACCTTCTCCCAATCCCTCACAGAATCATCCAGGTGTTCATTGGCAAACTTCAGGGGGGCCTGCACTTGCGCCTTCTTGAGCATGGGGGACTTTGCGGGCACTGCAGGATTTTAAACCATTACAGCGTAATGTGTTACCAATGGTTTTCTTGGGGACTGTGGACCCAGCTGCCTTGAAATCATTAACAAGTTCCCCCACCCCCTGTGTAGTTTTAGACCGATCACTCACCTTCCTCATGATCAAGGATACCCCACGAGGTGAGATTTTGCATGGTGCCCCAGATCAATGTCGATTGACAGTCATTTTGTATTTCTCCCATTCTCTTACTATTGCACCAACAGTTGTCTCCTTCTCATCCAGCATCTTACTCATGGTTTTGTAGCCCATTCCAGCTTTGTACAGGTCTATGATCATGTCCCTGAAGCTCTTTGGTCTTGCCCATGTTGTAGAGGTTAGAGTCTGACTGATTAATTGAGTCTGAGGACAGGAGTCTTTTATAAATGTGACTATTTAAATCAGCTGTCTTTAATGCAGGTAACGAGTTGATTAGGAGCGGCTAACTGGTCTGTAGGAGCCAGAACTCTTATTGATTGGTAGGGGATCAAATACTTTTTGCTCTCAGCAAAATGCAAATAAATTTATATAATTTATACAATGTGATTTTCTGGATATTATTTTTGATCAGCAGTGGATCACTGTATGTGTATGTATATTCATATTCATATCCTGTTTACAGTCAGAGGAGGAGTAGAACGTTTCTCACAGTTTAGTAAGAGAAGATCAAGGCAGTAAAAATATCAATATATCCATCCTTTCACTCTCTTCTTCTCTGAAATCTTTTCTTTCATTCAAAGCGGAGCTAGTTTTTAAGTAGCCTTTGATATAAAAATCAATACTCACTAGGCTGGCTGTAGGATTTTCAATGTTTAGTCAAACGTCTCAGTAGGCTTTTTTACCTTCTGAGGTTGCCACGTTACAGCATCTTATTACTAATTTTATCCACTCAGTTTCTGACTAATTAAAAATATATATTTGTCACGATCACGGATTCAGGTCCTATATATACTTATTTTTACTTATAGGTCATTTTTTACAATCCTAGTTTGGTTTCTTGACAATAAACTGATCACAAAGTGACCCTCAGTGATCAGTTGTAATCTGTAGAGAAACCTAGCAGCAAGTTTGCAGCACCCCCACAGGGCATTAGAAGCATTACACAGTTCTTATGGAAATAAATTCGTTGTATATGTAAGGTAGGATTGGACAGGTCCTGTAGAATAAGAGAGACACTGTATTTTACCTCTTTTCTCTTTAGCCAAGACTTAGAGCGACATGTATGAAACTTGGCACCGACTAGTCACTTCTAAATTGATATATAGGAGTGTAGAATACAGTATGTATGAACCTGTCATATGTGGGTTCACTAATCTGGTGTGTGGTATGCCTTGCATTGCATATCTTTGGTGTACATTTAGCAAACAGGGCTACAATAGGTTTTTGGGCTCAAAGCTCACAAGAAAACCATCACAGCCCTGTTCATATGTCGCCCTTAGACTTTATAAGCTTGAAACATAAAGGAGAGTCTTCTACTAAGCTGACCTCTTAAGGCATGTCCCCACTGCACGGGTTTTCGGACGGTTTTTCAGCCGGTTTGCGGTTTTTCAGACCACCTGAAAAACCGGCCGATAATGAGCACAATTGTGCTCTATGGAAAACCCGTGCAGCAGTCCCCACTGCACGGGTTTTCTGCCCAGCGGTTTTGTTGCTAGCGGACCGGCGACAAAACATTGAACATGCACAATCTTCCATCCGGTTTCCAGACGGAACATGTGCATCTCAATGGGAGGGGGGAGGGCTGTTCTCTGCTCATCGCGGAGAAAAGACGTCCAGCCCCTCCCCCCGCGGCCGTGGGGACGGCCGCAAAACCGGACAAATACCGTCCGGCAAACCGTCCGGTATTTGTCCACTGCCGTGTAAACGGCCCCTTAGTCTGTTATATCATTGGACCATATGTTTGCTACTCCTTTCATCCCTACAGTGCTTTGGTTGTCAGCTTGTAGTGAATTTTGGTCATGTAAGTCAAGAGACATCATCACATACATGCACCATTTACTCTAAGTCAGCATTTCAAATGGCTGTGAATAAGGTATGCTCATTCTAGAACGGATTGTCTGGTGACAGTTTATGACAGTAAAACAACTCTAACCAGAATAGCTCTTTCAGCTATGATGAATGTGGTGGCTGTAAAAGCAACATCAAGTCAAACCTTAACAGCAGGTTTTATTACAGAAGTGGTGGATGTCATTATAAATAAGTCACACTTTATGTGAGTCTGAAGTCCAGGTTTTCTGGCAAAGTGTGAATTATGGCATTATAAGGCCATGTTTTTCAAGTATATTGATGACACAAAAGAATACATTGTTGTTCTTTGCAAGAATGGTGTACCGTATGTATAAACAGTGTCATTTGCAAAGTTTCAATATTTTTATAGGTTCTAAGCAAAGCTCTTTTAAGCCAGTATTAGAGAGGTTTTCTTACCATGCAGTTTCACAATCACAGTCAGCTTTTCTTTCGCTTTGGTCTTGTTAGACTGTGGGTGGCTCTATAGCAGTGATCAGCATATTTAGCTTCTTTGTAACTATCTGAGACATTACAAAAAGCAGTGCAGGAGATCTAATCTTCCGTAAACAAACTACATGTACTCTAATAAGTGAAAACTATTGTTTATCTGTAATGAATGGAAATTCTATATATACAGCAAGATGATAGTATATAGGACAAGGGATTGTGTCCCCTAGTGGGCATGTACTCTAGGGGGACTAATAGGGGCATAGCTATAGGGGGTGCAGAGGTAGCAGTCGTTACTGGGCCATGCAGCCTAAGGGGGCCCTAAAGCTCTTCTGCCACATAAGGAGACACTAGCAATTTAAGTGATACATGGTAGATAGGGGTCCCATTTCACTTTTTGAACTAGGGCTCAAGGGCTTCAAGTTATGCCTCTGGGACTAAGTATAAAGTTAAAAAAAAAAAAGATAAATAAAAAAATATATATATTATAAGTTTAAATCACCCCCTTTGCCATTTTACAAATAAAAAAAAATTAAAAAGTTACACATTCAGTGGGGAAAATAAGTATTTGATACACTGGCGATTTTGTAAGTTTTCCCACCCACAAAGAATGGAGAGATCTGTAATTTTTATCATAGGTACACTTCAACTGTGAGAGACAGAATCTAAAAAAAATCCAGAAAATCACATTGTATGATCTATAAATGATTAATTTGCATTTTATTGCATGCAATAAGTATTTCATCAACCAGCATCAACAACCGGCAAGAATTCTTGCTCTCACAGACCTGGTAGTTTTCCTTTAAAAAGCCCTCCTAATCTGCACTGCAGCTGCATTAATGGCACCTGTTTGAACATGTTACCTGTATAAAAGACACCTAGCTACCCAATTAATCACACCCCAACCTCTCCACCATGGCCAAAACCAAAGAGCTGTGTAAGGACACCAGGACACACAAAATTTTAGACCTGCACAGGGCTGGGATGGGCTATAGGACAATAGGCAAGCAGCTTGGTGAGAAGAAATCAACTGTTGGTGCAATTTTTGCAAAATGGAAAAACAAAAAGATGACTGTCAGTCTTCCTCGGTCTGGGGCTCCATGCAAGATCTCACCTCATGGGGTAAGGTTGATTCTGAGAAAGGTCAGGAATCAGCCAAGAACTACACAGGAGGACTTGATCAGTAACCTGAATAAGGCTGGGATCACAGTCTCAAAGATTACAGTTAGTAACACACTACGCCCTCGTAGATTAAAGTCCTGTAAGGCGCTCAATGTCCTTTTGCTCACACCAGCGCATGTCCAGGTTCGTTTGAAGTTTGCCAATGACCACCTGGATGATTAAGAGGAGGCATGGGAGAAGGTCATGTGGTCAGATAAGACCAAAATAGAACTTTTTGGTATCATCTCCACTTGCCGTGTCTGGAAGAAGAAGAAAGATGAGTACAACCCCAAGAACACCGTCCCAAGAGTGACGTATGGGGATGGAAACATCATACTTTGGGGGCGCTTTTCTACAAATGGGACAGGAAAACTGTACCATTTTAAAGGGAGGATGGATGGGGCCATGTATTGCAACATTTTGGCCAGCTACCTTCTTAACTCAGTAAGAGCATTGAAGATGGGTAGTGGCTGGATCTTCCAGCAGGATAATGACCCAAAACACACAACAAGGGAAACTAAGACGTTGCTCCGTAAGAAGCATTTCAAGGTTCTGGAGTGGCCTAGCCAGTCTCCATAACTGAACCCAATTGAGAATCTTTGAAGGGAGCTGAAACTCAATGTAGCCCAGAGAGAGCCCCGAAAGTGGAAAGATCTGGAGAAGATCTGCTGCAGTGTGTGCAAACTTGGTCAAGAACTACAGGAAACATCTGACCTCTGTAAATGAAAACAAAGGTTTCTGTACAAAATATTAAGTTGTGTTTTTCTATTATATCAAATACTTATTTCATGCAATAAAATGCAAATTAATTATTTAAACATCATACAATATGAATTTCTGGAATTTTTTTGATTTCTATCTTTCACAGTTGAAGTGTACCTACGATAAAATTACAGACCTCTACATTCTTTGTAAGTGGGAAAACTTGCAAAATTGCCAGTGTACAAATACTTATTTCTCCCATTGTAAATTGTATTGCTGTGTTTGTAAATGTGTGATCTATTAAAATATAAAATCATTTATCCCATATGCTGAACACCGGAAAAGAAAAGAAATTCCAAACGCCAAAATTGTGTTTTCATATCCCCAAAAAATTAGAATAAAAAGTGATCAAAAAGTTGCATGTACCCCCAAAATGGTACAAATAAAAACTTCAGCCCACACTTTCTGCTTCAATTTTTTTCCTCCTATTTTCCTCCTCTAAAACCTAGGTGCATCTTATGGTTCAGTGCATCTTATAGTCCAAAATATACGGTAGGTTTCTTATATCTGATATCTGGTATAGTATCTCCATTTTCTACATAAATAAAACTGTATCAAATAAAATCATTAAATTAAAGAAGTCCTATTAGATGTTGGTGCTTACATTTCATTCCTGCAGAATCGACATGAATGGATGTGTTTATTCGGCACTGTATGTGGCCTGAGATCATGTTCCAGATAATAATTTCTCCATCATAGCTTGAGCTGGCAAGGAGATTAGGAGGATTTTGAGCTATACACAGAATGTCTTCCCGGTGACCTCGGATCTGCAGAAGTAAAAGGTACATTAAGCTCTGATGATATATCCTATCATCTTCAAGACCAGAGTTGAGCGCTGTGAAAAAACCACAATCAATTGTACCTCAACTCATATGACCCTTTTATTATTGCTTATTTTGAAGCGGACACAGTAAGAAATCACATAGAAAAATACAAGAGAAGAGTAGACTAAAATACTTTTAGACTTAGTACAGCTCATGCTTCATATGTCTTCAAATAATGATGTTGGCCAAAACAAATAAAATGTGTCCTTTTCCTCTCCAAACCCCATGGTGTGCAGTTATCACAAAACCAACTCCGAACAAGGGGTGAACATGGTGAGACACCCTACTTTAACCTTTAAAGGACTATTCTCACCACTTTGATTAGCTTAAAACTTGTAGGCAGAGGTAAATAATTCAGATTTTTGTTCCTTTCAGAGCTAGAGCAGCTCTTATCTTACTTGACTACAGAAGGTTTTCTTGATTACTGACTACCTCTCTATGCTCTAGCAGACCTGGCAGGAATGGTGACATCACCCACTGCTGTGTCTTATCAGCAGAAAGGGAACTTGTTTATATTTGTTACGGTTCATTCCAAATCAAGTGATCCAAATATGAATATTTTTTTTACCTGATGTCTTTAGATTTTTTTTATTTTTCATTTTTATAAAGTACAACTTTAGTTAATTACAAATAAAAAGTTTTGAATTTTTTACTTCACCAGTTAATTTTTTTACAGACTTCTAAAGTTTTGAAAAAGCGCGAATTTTGGCCTGGTATGACTCAACATATTTTATCATATCTCGGGCTAGAATTAAGATAAAGAGGTGGGAGAGGTATCATTTTTCTCAGAACGGTACCGGCTTTCATTTGATATGTCACAAAATTTTGTTTCTTTATATTTGTTTTGGCTAAATAAAATTCTAAATTTTGATTCGCAATTGTGAAAAAAACGTATGTTTTAAAATTGTGAAAAAATGCATGTGTGTTACTTGTGTTCTTGGTTGTATTTGTACAGGGATTCAATTTGGGACATCAAACTTTTCTATTTTTTTAACCCCTTCAGGACCTTGCGTTTTATTTTTGTTGACACGTTCGTTTTTCCCTTCTCGCCTTCCCAGAGCCATAACTATTTTTATTTTTCCACCTACATAGACTTGTGAGGGCTTTTATTTTGCGGGACAAGATGTACTTTCTAATGGTGTTATTCACTGTACTATAGAATATACTGGGGAATGGCAAAAAAAATCCAAGTGGGACAAATTGTGAAAAAAACCATACTGTCGCCATGTTTGCAGGCTTTTTGCTTTTACGGCATTCAATCTTCGGTAAATATAAAGTGTTTTCTGTATTCTACAGGTTGATACGCATCCACCAATACCAAACATGTAGGGTTTCCATTATGTTTTGGTACTGTAAAAAAATTCCAAACCTTTCCATTTTCTGAAATTTGCACCGCGGTGCCATTTTGTGCGACCAATAACTTTTTTGTACTAACACCTACAGACATCAGTGATGGGGCATTTTTTGCGGGCTGAAGTGTACTTTTTATTGCTAGCAGTCTGGAATGCATGCAACTTTTTTGACAATTTTTATTCCAATTTTTGAGCGACGTGAAATGACCCAAAAACGCAATTTTGCCGTTTGGAATTTTTTTTCTTCTACGGTGTTCAGCGTACAGGACAAATGATGTTATATTTTTTATAGATCAGACTTTTTTGGACGCGGCGATACCAAATATGTGTAACTTTTTTATTATTTTATTGTTTTTATTTGTAAAATGGCGAAAGGGGTGTGATTTGAACTTTTAATACTTTTGTTTTACACTTTAAAATTTTATTTATTTATTTTTTTACTTTAAAATTGAGTCCACCTAGGGCGCTTCACCACAACGGGGCACGATCATTAATACAGCCTAATGCATTGCATAGAAAATGTATTAGGCTGTACAAAGCTGGCAGTTTCCCCACTTCCTGCCTGGGGCCGGAAGTGGGGCAAACGAGAAAATAGCAGCAATGGAGGCCTTCACAAGGGTCCCCACTGCCATTCCAGGCATCGTATCCCTGCAGTTAAGCTGCGGGGACTCCGATCACAGTGAAGAATGTTTTTTCATTCATTTAGACGTCGCGGCCATCTTTGCCGCGGCATCTAAAGGGTTAAACAGCGGGGGCAGGCGACGCCTTCCACCCATCCCCCCCGCGCTGTAACCGCCGGGTATGAGCTGCGATTAGCTGCTAACACCCAGCGGCTGCGTGGCGGAATCGCTCTGCGATCCCCCTGCAAACCCCATTAGCGACCCTGGGATGTACTCATACATCCAGGGTCGTTAAGGGGTTAAGCTTTGAATCATCTGATTTTGTTTTTGTGAGTTTCTTCCTTTTTTCTTTTCAAATTACAACTTAATGAATTCAGCATCTATATGCAACAATAAAGAAACACAAAAAACAAATCTCGTAAGTGCCAGAATAAATACATCTTAATCACAACTTGCCGTGCATTTTCAACCTGAATTCATTGAACAAACCAAAAGAAAAAAGGTGATCATATCCTCAAGTGTGATTTTCTAAATAGTCTAATCCTAATTATACGTTACAAACAAGATTAAAAGAACCAATATTTTTAACACCTATACATGTCATAGTTTTTTTTACTATATCACTAAACATGTCATTTATGAAGTCTTTAAGAAGAATAGTACAGTAGTTAAATCCTCATTCTATAAAATATGAACTAATCAAACAATTAATAGTACGTTTTTAAACTGGCCTTTTATCATCAATTTGTCACTTCTAGTGGGTGAAATTTAATCTTGTCCATAAGCGCTTACTAGCAATGGCCATTTCCTTCTGTTTCAAAGAGTATGTATGGCCTGTCATGGTGTTTAGCTCCACCTGAGTTAATATCTGATTTTTGTTAACTTTTAAAATGTCTGGTTTTCTTGGATACAAAAAGGATGGCACTGGAACAGAAGGACGCAAAAAAGTCAATTCTACTTCTTCATTTTCACAATCTCTGGAGAGTACAGTAGCCAGCCACCAGCACCGAACACACTCACAAATATTGTAGCACACCGACTCCCTTGATGTCTGTGTAGAGACTACGGTTTGTTCAAGAGTGAACATGTCAGGACCATGAAAGCTCTGAAGCTGTGTCTTAGGGTATGTTCACATGGTGTCTTGCGTCGGTGTGAACATCCACTTTTGTGATGCATGTCTGGGTCCATCTGAACAGACCCAGACACACATCTAACAATTAGTAGTGTGTTTAACACTGCCGGCAATGTGAAGCCAAAGCGGCATTCACATGAGCGATCACCGATGCATATTTGCAGCACGTTTGTCCAATGCATCTTTTGGATGCGCTCCAAGAAATGACATGTCAATGCTTGGAGCGCATCCAAAAGACGCATTGGACAGATGCGATGCAAATATGCATCGGCGATCACTCATATGAACGCCGCTACGTTTTTCTCAGTGCCGGCAGTGTTAAACACACTGCTTATTGTTAGATGCATGTCTGGGTCCGTTCAGATGGACCCAGACACGCATCACAAAAGCAGATGTTCACACAGACACAAGATGCCATGTGAACATACCCTTACTTCCTGACTCTGCAGTAGGCAGATACTTCACATGATTGACAGAGCTGCTGGCCTGTCATATGCTCTGCATTGACTGTCTACCTCTGTTCATTCTCAGGTTGAGCCCTAGTAAAGCTTTCTCCTCTGTCCTCTCCTGCTTCTATGCTGTAACATAATAAAACAATACAGTAATATCTAAAAATCATGGATTATTTGGTAAATATCGACCCCACACTTTTAGACCACAAGCTGAATACATCTAAATTCCAGATTTTCAAATTGACACGGAAATAAAAATATTTTTTAAATATGATCCCATCGCGATCCCAACTTGAATTTTGGTAGAGATGTGGCTATGAGCATAGCAGACACATGTGCATTTTTAGAGATTTTTAAATAAAACATTTTTTCGGAAATGCGTTTTAAAATTTTGAGTTTGCGTTCCCATTGGTAAAATATTAACGAAGGAATTTTTGGGACATATCTGGTGAAGACCTGTACAGTTCTGAGTAGAATGCTGTTTATTTTGTTTCTCTATCTTTTTTCTAGCCTGAGTTATGAGGAGAAATGTAAAAGCATGCAGCACCAAAATTCGCACTTTTCCCAAACTTTGAAAATCAATTAAAAATAAAAATTCTATATTTTTTTCTTCACATTTTGTATTCTCTGAGACACTGCTACCAAATAACAAAATTTCAAAAGAATTAAAAATAGAGGTAAAAATCATTGGTTCACTTGACATGGAATGACCCTTACTGAAAAACATTTACCCTTTAGATCTCTGTAGTCTTCTGCTCTGCTGTTAAAACCCTTCCATCTGCAATGTCCCGCTAACAGAATCAGCTAGGAATAGCATAGTTGAAGTGTCAGTCACCACTGTAGGACCACCAAGAACCTGAACAGGAAGTGAGAGTCTTAAGCTGACTGTGAAGAGCAGCTGTGAAACAGGAGGATGGGAAAACCCATTTGAGAGTTTTGTAATTCAGATTTGAATGATGGTATGGGTCTTGGCTTTAAACCACATAATGCACAATAGTGTTGCTGCGGCGTTCCACTTTTTTACATCAATTTACAAAGTATAAATAGTGTGGATAGGTTTTACTGTGTTTCACTTAGGAGTCAATGGTTTGCATAATGCAGCTAAGCAGTCCAGGTGGGACTCCCAGCAAGTAGCTTTAAATTATGGGGAAATCTCATAGAAAGTGTACAGTTCCCCTGCAGCGCCATCACAGGATAAGTTAAGTATTACATAGAACCAACTGAAATCAATGGGCTGTTTGTTTAATAAAGGACGGGACATGTCCTCAGGAGTGAGAGATGCTCTCTATAACTTCTCCCGTAAGCCCTCATGGGCAGGGCCCTCTCTCCCTCTGGACCAGTTGTTAGTTATTGTCACCTTGTACTTGTTTGACCTATGTTATATATATAATCCCCTCAAATGTACAGCGCTCTGGAACTAAGGGCGCTCTAAAATAAATAATAATAAAATATAGTGTGATAAAGGGAAAAAGAGGGAATTATGGCGCTAGACTGTTAAAATATAAGATACAGTTTATTAGTACATTAAAACAGGACTACGCATTTCTCACTTGATAGCATTTAATCAGGTCCATACCTGGACCTTACTCTACCAACATATATGTTTCCTCAAAAGAAGATCCTTCTTTACAAACTTAAAATTTTGTAATCAGGTACAAGAAAACAGATTTGATAAATTAAAGAAATTCTCTAGGTGATGTAAGCTGAGAGAACTGTCAGAATGGGAGTAGCTAGGCTTGCACCTATTACATGGCCAGGATTAGAGGCTTCTCTGATAATGGCCAATAAGGCACATTAGACAGCCAATCTTGTGCTTCACTCTACATGGGACACTTGCCCAGACTTATTCAAATAAGGCCCCTTAGTATAAGCAACTTTTTTTTTTATTCGTGATCAACTTTTTGATTTGTAGAATACCTAGGTTCATCTTACCAAATCATCCTGCCAGCCTGGCTGTGGTTCATGGAAGTGATGAAGGTCATCATCAGAATCCTGTGAAACATAGAAATGATTGATTTCTGCAGAACACAGGACACAGAAATAAAGCAATTATGAAAAATGTCATAGAATAAAAATAAAGTGCTGTATATTGTTTTGCTGACAGCTTCCAAAATAGAATTCTGAATCTGCATGGCTTGATAACATGATATTTTTAAACAAGGTGCTAATCTTCAAGACGGTTTGTCAGCTCTTCTGACACGTCTGCTTTAACCCCTTAAGCCGAACGCCTGAAAAGTAGTTAATGACCAGAACATTTTTTTAGTCTTGGCCTCCTTGCGTTTAAACAGTTGTAACTTTTTTATTTTTTCAATGACACAGTTGGATGAGGCCTCGTTTTATTCGAGACAAGTTGTACTTTATAAGGGAATAGTTTAAGTACACTTATAAATAATTGCAGTATTTTTTTTTTATTTTTTTTACAAATTTTTTTTGTTTTTTTAATTTTTTTTTTACACCATTCACATTTCACACTTAATAACTTGTTAGATTAATTCTACAGGTTATTACGGTCGTGTGGATACCAAATATGTGTAGGTTTTTTTGTGCGTGTAATTTATGTACAATTATTTTTTATTAAATATTTATTTTTATTTTATTATGTGTTTTTGTTATTCTTTTTTTTACACTTTTTATGGTTTTTTTTGTACTTTTTTTTGACTCCCATGAAGGGAGAACTGTTTAACATTTTTTTTTTTTTTTTTTTTTTTTTTACACTTAGTAATGTATTAGCATATTCATATATGCTAATACATGCTAATCTGTGTCAGTCTGACACAGGCAGTGATTAGGACAGCACACAGTGCATCCTAATCACTGGCTTCTTACACAGACAACTCTGGGGCCATGCTAGGTCCCCAGAGCTGACTGTGCAGCCGGTCCCTGAGCTCTGTCGGGTGACCGGGCGTTCCGATCACCCGACAGAGCAGGGGATCCCTTTGATTGCGCTGCGGTAACGCACCGCCGCAATCAAAGGGTTAAAGCATCGGGTTGCGGAGGTTTCCTCCGCTCCCCGATGCCTGCAGGAGATGCTCTGGGATCGGGGCTGTGTAGTTCAGCCCCGATCCTAGCGCAGCTGTGGCGCCGGGCGCCGCAAACCCCGACGTCTGCAGCGACGTCAAACGACGTCGCTGCAGACGAACGACCCGCACCGGCCGCCGTCAAAAGACGGTGTGCGGTCGTTAAGGGGTTAATAAATCCTTACATCCCCCATAATAAACAGGTCTGGAAAACTTTTCCTAGAACACTGCTTTGATAATTGGGTCTTACCAAAGATTCTGACTTGGTTCAGTCAATGCTAAGAGTGTGAGAGGGTGTTAGTAATCTTCTTATAGCCTAGGTCATCTTAATGTAGAGCAACAATTCTTTTTTTCAGATCCTCAGACCATTCTTTGCCATAAGGTGCCATGTTGAACTTCCAGTGACCAGCATGAGAGAATGTGAGGGCGATAACACCAAATATAACACACCTGCTTTCTTTCCACTCCTGAGACCTTGTAACACTAATGAATCACATGAGACCATGAGGGAAAATGGTCAAATTGTGCCCAATTTGCCATTTTCACTTAGGGTGTACTCACTTTTGTTGCCAGGGGTTTAGACATTGATGGCTGTGTGTTGAATTATTGGAGGACACACCAAATGTACACCGTTAGGCTCTAGCCACACGGTAGTGACAAAATAATGGTCGGATTTTGTCACTGTCAATATTTATCATCTTTTCAATGGTTTCAGGGGACAGTTCTGTCCGCGGTTTGTAGATTCGGCCGTCCCCCTAATCACTAAATAGCACAGCTTCAGTCCGAAAACCAGGTGAAAGATTGTGCATGTTCAGAGTTTTTCGGAACGTCGGAGGCTTAGAAATCCATCGGTTGAAAATCCGTTCAGTGTAGACTACTGGGCGAATTTTCTATTAAAGTCTATGGGGATGGTTGCTTGTCGGTTTTCAGATGGTTTCCAAATCCGTAAACTGTCTGAATATCCGATGTATAAACCATGCCATGTGGATATAGCCTTATACAAGCTGTACACTGACTAACTGACATTGTATCAAGTGCCATATCGTCGGATGAAAAGATATAATAAAATATTTACAAAAATGTGAGGCATGTACTTACTTTTGTGGGATACTATAAGTACGTATCTATATAATTAGTGTATGAAAAAAAATGGAAGCTGTACATGATCGTGTTAAGAAAAACTAAATTGTTCAGCTTCCTACTAAAGCAGGACTTCACTGGAGCCTGGAAAACTGAGTAGCCAATGTACACCAAGTAGTAAACCCTAGACCACTAAGGTTTTTTTTTACCACAATGATTAGCTTTGACATGTATAAAGATTATTGCCAAATATACTGATTTTTGATTTTGCTTTGTTTAGGATATGAAAGAGATTTTATCTATTGCGTATGTAAACAGGTTTCTGTAGGATATCGACCACCTTTCTCTGCACTAGTTGTGGCTCTGTGAAACAGCATGATAAGATAACCCCCTTAACCACAGCATTTTCCTATGTTACCAGAAATATAAACATAATATTCATTACTGCCATAGATCACTGAGGGCAGATTAAGCTAATGACAGACACACTGTTTTCAGAGGGATGTCACTTATTCTGTAATGTACAGTCGGTTTGGAGTATTTACTTTCCAGAGATGAGTCCACTTTTTATGGGCGACTGAAAGCCTTGCCCACCTGACCCTATTACTGTGTAGAGATAGATCTAATCAAATAAATGTAGAGCAGTGTACTCACAATATACATATTTATTCTTCTGTCCCATCCAACAGCTATGTTATATCTGAAGTAACACAAAAATGCTGCAGGTGATTATGATAGCAAGGTATAGTTTTGTAACCGATAGATAAGAAAGGCCTGGTTTGCATTAGCGTCAGAGGTTCCAGGTTATTTTATTGTTTTTAGTCAATAGCCTTTTTTTAAGGATACTTCTATTGCTCGGCTTTGTGTAAGCTATTGTGCATGCTTTGTCCTCTAGCCAGATTCACAATAAGGGGCCATTCACACGGCATTTTTGGATCCGATTTTGGATCCGTATTGGATCCAAAAATTGCATCCAAAAACACAGCGTCGATCACGGATCCAACATATATCCAACACGCAGGTGCGTGTTTGGATGCGTGTTGGATCACACCCTATAGTTTAAAATAGGGCTCTGGCTACATCTTTCGGATCAAGAATTGACATGTCTATCCTTGGAACGGAACTGAAACACAGATCCAAAAGACGCAATGAGAAGCGTGTGAACGCTGATGCGTGTTTTAAGTTAAAAGCAATGTCATTATTAGATACGTGTTTGGATCCGTTTGGGGTCCAACAGATGGATCCAAACATGTATCTAAAAGCTTATGTTCACATGGACTCAACACATACCCTAAAGTCATTCCTACAATGTGTCAATTAAATAATCACTTTTGGAACAGAGTTGTGTTTTTATTTTTCCACATTGACTTCAACAGTGAGAAAAGATTGCAACACAGACTAGACCTACCTCCATTTGGTTTTTGTTTTATTCACAGTATGATAAGCTCAGCATCCCATTTGCGTTGGAAGTACCGTTTGAAGTGTCCGTTGCAAAGTCCATAAAAAATGTCGTAAAAAATAGCACAGCATATTAAGCTCTTTTTTCCATTAGAATGACTGACATTACTGTGTCAATGGAGTCTGTCAGGCACCATTAGTGTTTGGCATGAAACAAATCAAGTTCCACCTTTGAGATAAAGGCTTTGAGTAGAACCACCGCAGATGTGAATCAGACCGTAATGCAGTAGTAGTGCCATTAATAACCTATACTCTTGTCAGTGTGAACTGAACCTAAGGGCTAATCTAATACACCTGGCCGTGTGGTACTCTTGTACCAGTTGAACAGAGACGCAACATGGCCCCCATAGAAATCTATGACCATTAAATATGCATATTTCTGATTTTGAGGGATGTAGGAACTCAACAGAAGTTTATTCTGTTAGATCCCTATGGTTAAAGAAGAGAAAAAAGACTGAATAATTGTTAAAGAAAATGGAGGAATCATATGGTGGCAAATGGAGTAAAACATCAAGGACATTCTGAAAATTGACACTACTACATCTTTTTAGTGTTTTTGATACTGGAGACAACTCTCTTTTCTATTTGAACTATGAATCTGTTATTCCAGTTACTGATCCATAGAAAAGATAATCAAAGCATCGATGTCACATGCAGTGATGAAATACAGTAACCAAGTGTTGTAACCACTGTGGCTTATATGACTAATATATAAAGAATACAATTTATACAGTACAATAGTCACGGTCGCAATGTATAATAATACATGGATGGTGGACAAAGCAAGAACAAAAAATGCCTTGATGTCACGGCATGGATAATGAAACACCATGAAGAAATAGCAAAGAATTATCATATACTATGCCATATCACAGGAATAATACACGCTGTATTGTCATAGTATGGAAATAATGCACACAGTGATGTCACAGAACAGGAGGGTAAGCATTACAATAATAAACACAGCATTTGTAAACAATGCTGCACACAGTAAGGCCTTGTCCCCACGGCAATGGTTTTTGGACAGTTTTACAGACTGTTTTTGGTTTTGAAAACCGTCTGTAAACCGGCTGTCAACCTTTAGAATGGATGTCTATGAAAAACCCTTGCAGCAGTCCCCACTGCACGGATTTTCCGCCGGACGGTTTTTTAGACTGCTGGCGGTCTGAAAAACATAGAACAAGTTCATTCTTCCGCCCGGTTTTCGGGCAGAATATGAACATGTCAATGCAAAGGGGGAGGGCTTTTCTCCGCAAACAGCAGAGAAAAGCCATCCCCCGGCGGCCGTGTGCACGGCCACAAAAACAGAGCAAATACCGGTTGGATAATCCGACCAGTATTTGCTCTATGTCGTGGGGATATGCCCTAATGTCATAGTACAGAGGTAATGAACTCTGGGGCTAAGAGGTTACAACCTCTGCATCCACTGTGGTTACACTCCCCTTCAAAAATGTATGTGCATCAAATTTGACAGTTTAGCAGGTAAATGAATTCTATTAATCTGTAGACAACGTAAAAAAGGTAACTTACTTGTTCCTGTTAATTTCCACATATGTGCAGTCACAGATTTCATCAGCCTTGTTTGCTGTGAATGGGGAGAATAATACAATTACTATTTATAGCATGGCAGAGATGAAGCAGCTAATTGTAACCAACTCAAATTTGGCATAGCTCAAGAAGCCTATGTAGCAAATGAAGAAGTGTATGTAGCCTAAAAATTTTAAGACTTTCTACCAATGGTTATCTGTCCCTGGTCACTATGTAGCAGTATGGCAGAAAATGCAAGGTAGTGCTAGGTAATGCTTGTGTATGCTCAATCTAAAAAGGGTCCACATGTACATTTATAATAAGAACATATCTTTTGCTAAACTCCCTGTGCTCTATAACATATTGTGCATATGTGTAACCATAGCCATAGTGGATGCTGTGGGGCCCAGAGGTTAAGGGGGCTCTCTAAAGTGTATGAACCTTGTACCTTTTGTAGGGAACAACAAGTTTGTGGCCTTCTGTTATCCACCAAAGCTATGTAGGTTCTTTGATATATAGTGCTATAATACATAACTTCAATTATTGATATTAATACTGTAATTTCAGTTCCCTCTCATTAGTGGAGGGGTCCAGCTTATTTTGTTGTGGGGCCCAACAAATTCTAGTAACACTCCTGACACAGTCAACAGATAGGGCTGCATGTGCCTCATGGGAGATTTATATTACAGGGTGGAAAATGTGGTCTAGTGATTACTTTGCTTGATTGGGTCTGACTGTCTATAAGGCCTTGGACACACAGCCATGTAGCCAGAACCATAATATGATGCCCATAGACTTCCGTTGATCCATACAGTCTGACTTTATACATAGGCACACAAAGGTTGTTCTTTGCTAAGGATGAAGAAACAATTCAGAAGAAAAATATTGTGGCAACATACCATATTACAGAGGTATTTGACCTCAGAATTACTTTACCAGTGCTTCTAGAGAAGAATATAAAGCCACATATGGCAGCACCTGAAGCTCTTTGTAGCTGTAACACAGAACTGAAGCCCCCATACAGATCCCATGCACTTGGCTTTGCCCTGGTACAGAAAAGGGAGGCTACTTGGATGCCTTCATATAGGATTCATAAAGGCATTGTCACCGTATAGGACTGAGATGTGCTTGGATGCCTCTATACAGGTACCATGCACTTGGATTTGCCCCATTACAGGGGGGTACTTGGATGCCTCTATACAGTTCCCATACAGTTGCTTTATCCCTTTATAGAAAGGAGACTTGGATGTCTCCATGCAGGCTATGGGGGTTAAGAGGGAGTGCTTGGATGTCTCCATACAGTTCCCATGAACATGGCTTTGACATGTACATGGAACCTCATGGTTGGATTCATCCCGCTGTGTAGTCCAAGTAGATTTCTTATATTTTACAGTGTCTAGATTTCTTTTTCTACTGAAAATAAACATATTTCTTTTTCACCCAAATTAATTTTTAAAATAGTAAGTGTAGTAGTTTAGCTGGCAGTCTGCTAAACATTTTTTACTGAATTACTCTCTGCAGCAAATATTCTAAATGTCAACCACGTTAGCGTTAGTCTAAACATCTGACAGCCATGCTTGTAGCAGTGTTTTACATCTTTTACACCAACATCTTCATTTTTTACTTCTCTCCTCTCTGAATTCATTATTTGTCCAGAATAAAAATCACCAGGGAATGTAAGACTTTATCAATCTGTGGTTTCTGTGCCCCTCAGATATGCGTGGATTATGCAGATGAAAGAGAGTTTGTCCCCCGCCCCCCAGTAAATATTGCAAAATTTTTTTTTCTTAAGTTGGGCTGGAAAAAGTTAAATGCCCAAATTCAATCGTATCGCCAAAATATGTTTTACAGAAAAAAATATAGGTATTATGGGGAATTTTTACAAAAGGAGAAAAGATGTCCTCAAAGAAATTAGGCAGGAAATGGTAGGAAGCGCCCCAGGAGAAAAAGGCAATGGACTAAGAGGAGAAAAGCCAGCAATAGGCAATAATGTGGAGGGAGGGCGGGACTTTCGGGCTGGTACCCTGGCACCGCTACCAAGCTCCGGACATCCCCCCGTTCCTCCTCTTATTGTATTGCTGGCTCTCCCCTCTTACCCCCATTGCGACTTATTCTCCTGGGGGAGTTTCCCTACCATTACTCCCTCGTTAAGTAGAGTACTTTTTCTTTATCACATACCCCCCTATTTCTAATATGTATGTTTTTTGAAAAAAGGCTATTGCTGAAACGTCTTTTTTGTTTGAGGACTCTTTTTCCTTTTGAAAAAATTTCCCTATAATTTCCTATATTTTTTTCTGTAAAAAAAAATTGTTGGGTGATACGATTGATTTTGGTTTATTAACCTTTAGCATGCCCCGACTTTTTTGAAAAAATAATTTTTTTTAATATATACTTCTGGTGTGCGGTGGACAAATCTCTTTTGTATGTGGACTATTTGGTCGGTCCCCCTTAGCACCCAACCTTGCTTATTTCTCCTTCTTAAGGTGTGCATGACTCTTCACGACTATAGGCCTGGTAACTGAAGCCCAGGGTGAGGAAATTCTGGGCTCAACACAACACTGATTAATTAACACAGAACAAACCTCAATTTATGTAAGGGAAGTTGTTTTAAGGTACATGAAAAAAGTGGCTTTACCTCTTTTTAGAGTGTGCAGACACTGCCCATTATTATAATTCCCCGATTTCACAAAGCCATTCTTCCCCCATGCAGTCTAAGGAATGAAATTAACCACATACACAAGTCATTTATGACATTTCATTTTACACAGATTGTTTTCACTCACATCAGTCCATTGGGGCTCAATCTAAATTATACAGGAACCCATCAGAATATTGTTTGAAGTGCGGAAGGAAACTGGAAAACATCTACACATGCCTAGAGGTGTTCCTCTTCATCAGATTTAAAGGGGTATTCCCACCATAAACGTTGATGGCATATTGCTAGGGTTTTTCCATGAAAATTACTAGGTGAGGTCCATTTTCGAATGGGCCCCCAAAAGTGTCAGCTCAGAATGGAGAGCCGGTCACACTTGTGCATGACTCTATTCTGTTCTATGGAAGTTCCGAGTGCATTTGAGCACCGTGAGAATGGTGGGAACAAAAAACCCAA